>VZSG01000210.1:290551-302713 GCA_013398315.1 Nothoprocta pentlandii | reverse complement strand
TCCCTCCCTCCCTCTCTTTCTTCCTTCAATTTACAGTTACTACTCGGATAATCCTTGTAATTTCTTTGTGGTTGCTGAGGAGCACACCCTCCTCATACCCGGGAAAAAGAAATCTGTCCTGTACATTCAAGGCAATTCTCTCCTACGCCAAAATGATGTAAGGACTAGACATGTGTTAGGAATCCCAGCCAGGAATCTGTCTTCATCCCATGCCCAAACTTCACAGGAGAGCTAAAGATGTTGCTTCTGGGTAACGTTTGGCTCCAGTTGGCCCTAAAAATATTCCTGAATAAGCCTGACGCTCCCGGTGCCGCTCCACTGGGAGAAGCCACAGGCTGGCCCGCGTCGCCTCCTTCCCTCCCCGGCTTCCCCATTCATTTCTCTGACACTGTCTCTGTGTTTTCCCTCATTCTTGCTGATTCCCCTTTCCTGCTCTATTTCTGCCCGTGTGCATGTGGTGCCGACGTGGCCTGTCCCGCCGCGAGCCTGATTCGAGCTCCAGGCCCTGCCTGGGCCACTGGCTGCAGAGCAGTGGCTGCAGCATCCCACTCGGCTGTTCCCTGGGAAACATCTCCCTGGTTTTGAGCTGCGGATGCGAGCGGATCAGAGATCAGAATTGGTGCCAGCCAGCAGCGAGCTGAATGGAGTAAAAACTCCCTGGGTCAAACCTGTTTCAGCCATGACGGCAACCAGGAATACACAGGTAAATGGAGAAGGAAAAGCAGAACAAATAAAACAAAATAGAACAAAGCATCAGAAGGAAAACTTGGGTGAATAAAAGGATCCTGGCGATCTAGGGGTCCAGACTAAACAGAACACGTGAATCAGCAAGGAAGTTGAGGCAAGGATGCTTGCTGGATTTATTACTTAGCCTAAATACTATATTTCCTCATATTCCTTAACTGAAGAGGCAACAAAAGCAGTATTCTTTCTAAGAGTTGAGACATGAGATGTGTATGTGTCTATGTGTGCACATCTGCTTACACCAAACACATTGATCCAGAAAGTTAAGAGTAAACTAAATCACATCTCTGTCGTGTCTTTGGGGACAAAGTATGTTTAGATCATTCAAGAACAGGGACTTGGGAGATGAGATCAGCACACTATGATGGTCACTGTTTTAAAAGATGGGCACTTTCTTTCATCTAGCTCTGGACTCTTCCAGATTCCGATCAATGTGTCTTACAGTACCCCTTGCTGCTAGTTAACTGTCCTTCTAATGCTCGAAATTCTTTGTGCAGAGGGGCTTCTTCAAGCATCATCACAAGTCATCCTACCTTTATGCTATATGATGGAAAGTGGTGGAATGAGGGCAGGATTTCCTGTCCTCAGGATATCCATGTCATCCTTACACCTAAAGTGAAGGAAAAGTCACCTGCCTTATTCACTGACTACACAGGCAGCGTAAGCGGCTCTTATATTCTGAGTACTGCTTAAGCTAAATGCCTGAAGTGGCTGGTGTGATTTTTCTGCTCGAGATACATCTGCACAGCATGGTGCAGTGCTGGGTAAATATATTTTCATTTCCATGCAGAGACACATTCAAGTCAGTGGTTCCTTATCTGCAGACTCCTTAAAGTACCAGGTCCTCAGCTTCAGTTTTTAAAATATATAAAAACTTTACTGTAGGCTGGATTGAATTCAGGTTGACATATCAGACATGTACTGTAATGCAGCTAGCCACCACCTTCTGAATTCTGCCTTTACAGATTTCTCTTCTCATTGCCAGTCTAATCTGCAACCAAAACACACTGAGGTGATTTTAGAGCAGGAAACCTTTCAAAAATATGTCAAATAATATATTCTATCAGTAAGCTTTAAAAGGGTGTGTATTAAAAAATACAAAAGGTTGTCATTGTGATTTAAGGCCTCTTCAGTTTCAGTTAAACTTCCCTGAGTGGAAGAAGAAAGCAACCAAGAATGCAAAATCAAAATAGACTTTTCCAGAGCCCTTGAAAGCTGGAGCACCTTAAAGGCCATTTCAGCAATCCTCTATCTGGAGCACAGAACCATCATGATCTGACTCGCTGAAGAAGAACTTCATCCAAAATCTTCCTCCCTCACGAATGTCACAAGAGTCACATCTGCTCTTCTCTTACATTGTCACCGATGTGGCTCGGATGCACAAATTCTATTTTCTCTCTCTGCTTTCTCAACAGATTCACTGCAGTGGGAGTAGGATCAGGCTTGCGTTAGATATTTGGTTCTGCAGTCTGTCTCTCTGCACCTCCCTCTCTCTTGCATTCTCTTTAATCTCGTTCTGAGCAATTTTCTCTCTTCCTGCAGGGGTGATTGAAATGATCCTTTGAAGCAACCAGCTTTGACATTTGGAAAAAAAAAATCAAAACAGAGAGAATGCTCCAATTAAGTAGAACATCACTTAGAGCTCAAGCAAAAAAATAAATAAATAAATAAAAAATAAAAAAATTCTGATCGGTTCTTTCATGTAAGCTTGAAAAATACACTGCATTAGCAGAGGGGCTCATTAGAGAGAGGGTGTTTATAGAACATTCAAATTATCAAGCAAACACTATTGGGTGGTATCCAAGGGCATATATGTAGGAAAACCTTAGATTCATCATCAGAGAGTTCAGAAAGAAGAAAGGACTATTTCCTATTCACACTGGGCCTATTAGGTACTGCCCCAATACTGAAAAGTGACCCGAAAGGGTGTAAATACTCTCCGCTGTCGGTATCACTGTGAAGGTGTTACTTGTCCATGTGTGTGTTTAAGCATATCCATGTGATATCACCTAAAATACATGGCAAGATATCTTTAAAAAAAAAAGACCTTTCCAAGGTCATGGTCTTTTACTGGTTTTGCCATGGTATTATCTATCTCTGAGATGTCCCTATGATGACAAAGTACTGAAAGTGTAAGGTTCATCCTGCATTCCCACGTCTTATAGTCACTTGATAAATAAAGCTGAATTTCAACACTGGAAGAGCTGAGGGCAGCACTTCTGCAATCAGTGCCTACAATGCATCGTTTTAGCCTGAACATCATTTCTCATGGCATAGAAATCGTTTTTCCTGCGAAAATGACCCACTCAGTATTACAAAGAGCTTAACCTCCAACAGGCTTTTTGCAGAGGGATCACTCTCTCTTTGAAATACAGGACCAGAAAGGATGTGGCAGCTTGGTGGGTTCGGTCCCACACTGCTGCTGACAGCCAGCTCAGAGAATCCGCTTCAAAACCGTAGTGAGATACAGCTTGAAATGAATAGATTGTGGCATACCCACAGAGTGCCTTGCGAAAGCCCGTTCAAGTAGGTCATAAATTGTTCACGTTGTTTTACTCACTTTCCTTCACTTTTTCACTGGGTGAGGAATGATTTTTCTACCGTGAGGTCGTGAACTACCAATTTTCTTTTTCAGTCAGTTAGTGCCCTCGGTCAAAAATGCTACAAGTTCATCATGGGTAGAGCAGATGAAAGTGCCTGGTTTCAGCCTTGTCGAGCTTCTGGTGTGCCTGATTTCTCACACAGATGGACATCATTTACTCACAAGCACTTTTATTCTGGATTTGCGAATGGTTACTTGCATCCTTCCATTTGCTACCACCAGCTATCCCATAGGAGATGAAACGGTTGAAATGGGCATAAAGGATGGAGGGGGGTCCCACGGCTTCGGTAAGGCCGAGTCTTCATTCTCTTTGCTAATAACACGCTAATGCAGGAGAAATAAATGTTGAAAACTGCTCCCACATGGTAGTGTTAACTCTGCCTTCATCTTGCAGGGGCCATTTGTCATAAATCTGCGTGTCCTAGCAGTTTTGATACTCAACCAAAAGAAAATACTTATGAACAGGGTTTACTGAGGGATGGAGACAGTTTCTGGGGAGGGCAGAGACAGCAGCAGAAGAGATTCCACAGTCGGAGTTTCAACATGAGACAGCACAGCGTACTTGTGTCTGTGTGCAAACGTGTAAACCAGCTTGTACCTCCTTGAAAGTTACCATATCATGGTGCTCTAGAGTTCTATCTACTGGTGGCGTTAACTCTTGGCAAAGATATAGCTGCCTGGATGGGAATAAAAAAAAAAAAAAAAAAGCCTGCACAACATAAATACTATGACTGGCCACAAATTTATGTAGTCTTTAGAAAGGAAGTAGGCGTGATGCTGGTATTTGTTTCTCTGTCCTTCTCTGGTGATATCCAACACGATAGAAAATAAGTTGTACTTTTAAGTACAAGTATTGAATTTTGCATCACTCTTCCAGAACATTCATTGGCAGCAGATATGGTAACACCATTTTAAAGTTGACTCCTTCAGTAGTTTCAATCACTTCTGACAAGGAGTCTGTTCTCCACAGAGACTTGTTGGGGTTTCTTGGCTGAAGCATCTTCTCAATCTTTTGACAAACTCCGTGTCTCAACACTGTGAATCTCACACCCACCACCCCGAAAGCACTGAAAGAGCAAGTTGTTTTCTTTAGAAATGTCCTATTTCCAAGTTTCACACTGTGAAAGTGCCTCTTGAAATCTACTGAAGTCTAGCTAGTGGGAAGATCTGATGACGTTGCATTTTTTCCCTTTTATCTTCATCTCCTGCCTCATCAAGTGTCCTGAACTGCAGGCTTGATAGCTGATGCTCTGCTAAGATTTAGCAGTCTTCCTCACCACATGCATCTCCCTAGCCTTCTTAAATGGGAGTAATGAAGCGGGAAAGGGGGTGGTTCAGTACATGGGTCGTGACCTGCATCTCGTGCAAGAGCATCCGCTCCACTACTTGGAGCGAAAGCCAGGAAGTCAGGCAAGTTGCATGGAGAGGACTCAGCCATTCACTAGAAACCAGAACGTCCCTCCCAAACAAAGCCTGAGAGCAAAGCCCTGCTAGGATACAACAGGCTGGAGGAGATTTGCTTATAAGCCCTTTCAACCACTTCTCTCTCTTACTTAGTGACTTGGTATCTCCGGTCCTAAAATGTCAGTAAATCGGTGCTCTTTTCTAATAAAGACCATGGGTTTTTATAATTTGAACACTTCACAGATCTTCCTTGAGGAGCTCCCTGTGAAGGCAAAGCTCTTGGCAGATTTATGTCACAGGTCTGGCCAGCCAGGGATCTCATCACATGATTTGACGGCTTTCATAAAGTGCATTAGCAATCTGACCTAGTTTGAATTAAATCATCTTAGTGGTAAATGACGTTTTGTTCTCTTGTTGCCAGAGTGATCACAAAATTTCAGGCCTGAATCATCAGATCGCTGAGAAGATAAAGTGCTTCTCCATCCGGTGTACCTGGTCACTGCAGACCTGCTCTGAGGTGCGTGGTGGAACGAAGGGAGTCGTGCTGCCTCTGCCTGAGTGGTTGGACTTACTCTTTAGAGAAGAGTGGGTGCTTCAGCTTTCTAGCTCATCAGTTTATTGTATGCCTCAAACATTGCGAAAGGATTTGTCTCCCAAAATATCTCTCCCAATTTTGCAATGTTCGGGGCAAGGTTAAGCTTTCCTCAGCACTGGGAAGTAGAGGGCACTGTCAGGGGCCCTGAACCAGCGGTCAGAAGGACAGTGTGCGACAGAAGGAGCAACACTTCTCCTTTGCGTGGCTTTTCCTTGCCCAGGCTCTGCTCAGCTGACAGCCTTTGGGGTGGGAGCTGTCTTGCACTCTGCACAACTAACCGCCGGTGCACGTTGATGGTGTCGCTCTGGTCGAGCTAGAAGATGCTCTCAGCACGGGAGGGGAGCGCGTTGCCACTCGGTGCTCCCCTCAGCAGGCCAGGCAGAGGCGCTAGGCGGAATTCCTCTCAGGCACTGGGCAGCAAGCGGCGCTTGCTGTGGCCCGAACACACCCTGGACCTCGCCAAGGGCTCGTTCAAGGGCCTCCTCCGCCTCCCCTTCTCCACAGCACCTGCCTTGCGCCGCGGCAGGCAGAGCCTCCTCTGGTGCCAACCGGGCTGCTTCTAGAGAGGCCAACAGAGCTGTAGGAGGCACCTCTGCTCAGCACTTGGCTCTGCGTCCATGAGGTTCACCGTGACGCAGTGGGGCTCCAGCTCCCTTTTCCAGGGATCGCTTATCATTGGCCTTGACCTCTTCCAAAGGCAGAGGAAAATTCTTTGGAGAGAAAGTTCTTTTGTGCCCAGTCTTCCCAAGTATGCTGACGTATATTAAGCTCATCTCTGCACACCAAGCCATAGTGACCAAGTGAGAAGCACAGTCAAAGGGAAATAGGCACCTCCCACAGAAGAAAAACATATCATCGAGTGCAGCTGAACTTGAAAAGATGTTGTACAATATCATTCTGAAACTCTCCAGTGTGTTTGTAGCTGGTCTAACCAGGCTTTTACATCATGGAATCTTCCTCTACACATTATTCATTAAACTGAAGTTATTTATTAGAACAGAAACTGCAGCACGTGGCATAGATAACATCTCTAGAGCAGAAAAAAAAAAGCAGTGAGGGGGAAGGAAAATCTCTAACCATTCTTTGGAACACATCTTGCTTTTGTGTTGATGGCAGTTAACACTCCCATGATATCCTTGGGAGTCTTTGGAGGATTTCCACTCTCTGGCCATTAGGAATGAACCAAGCCCTACCCCTGCTTCCATTCCAGCCACAACTTGCTCTTAATTCACTTTTCTACCATGTTTTTCTGCTGGAGGTTTAATACCCCATGCAGTGGCCTTTCAGAAGGTGTCCCTGTGAGAGACAGTGTGCTAAACCAGGGATTTTCCATCTTCGCTTTGCGAGCTCCTGAGAGCCTCTGGTTTTAAGGGATCTACCAAAGGTACAAATACAGAAAAGCCAGAAAAGATTGTCAAGTGGTTGAAATATGTCCTGCAGGAGGCTGTAGAACCCCTTGAGAGGTTTTATAAGTAGGGAGAGATCGAAAATCTCAGATTAGATGAAAGCAGGAAGTATTATTAGACTTGTACTGTTGTATGTTTTGGCTGGCTGCTAATGGTCTTATCGGAAAAACACATTCTCAAAAAGACTTGAATTGCACAGGCAGTGTTTACCAGTCGAGGGGCACACAAGCCTTTCTTCCAGTTATTTGCAGAGCCTCTTCGTCTCTCCACGTTGATAAGTATTTATCTCTTACAAATTTCCTTGAATATTTCTCTCTTAAGCATCAACAAGAAAAAATCTCTTTGTAGTTGATCATTGTTCCCAAGGCAAGGATAGTTCTTGGTAGGTCCCTTTAAAAAAAAGCCTTGTCCACAGAGCTGCTCTTTGGAAAATGTCATGATGTGGTGACCAGGGAGCTGCATTGCTGCTGTTAGGAAAGCTGTCCTTCAAACGGAGATGCAACATACCTAATAACCATGTGGATATGATACTTGGCCTTCTAAAAATACAAAACTAACAGATTCTGGATTTTCAATGAGTGGCAAACCTCCTCCCGTCATTCCTTTATAAAATTCTCGAAGATAATGTTTATGAAGAGGTGGAATTTTTGTAATCATCTACCTCAATTACTTCTTTCTCCCCAGATGAGCTGTATGACAGGCCAGGAATGCCATCCTACTTCTCTGGGTAGCCAGCAGAGGCCAGCAGCTTAAACTCAACAAATCCCTAACCCACAAATATATGAGCTTTACATTCATTTGTATTTGTTGTTCAAGAGACGTCAGCCATGGGTGCTTCTGCAAATTCAGCCAAAGTATAAATGAAATGGAGCAGATCTAAAATGTCCTGGAAAGCCAGTAATAACACAGACAATGCATCTGGTTTTGTTAAAAGAGATCAAACATTTTTTCTTTTTATTTGGCAACAGCAGCTGCTGTGCAAAAGCAAATGGGATGTACTGTTAGAGAAATCAGATCTCTTCATGGTAATAGTGACATTTCTGAAAGAACTGCTGCAAGTAGGTAGAAGGGAGCAAAGATGAATAAACTGTAATTTTATGATTTCTAGCCTAGCATCAGATTTGTAAGGTTATTTATTAAGTCATTTTGGTATATGGTTTTTAGAGGAGATAGGATTACTCCCTGCAGCATTACTAGTGTGTCAGTATTAATATTTAAAATCTGCTACGTAGGACTACTGCAAGTTTGCCCTTAAGGGTATTAAAAACAGTACTTAGAAAACAGACTATCTTAAGGAACAGCCTCAGCAGTATAATACAAAAATTATTTAAAAAATAAATTAGCAAATGTGAACTGAGAAATATTAAAGGGAAAATATTTTCACAAGACCCTCACATGGGAGCAAATGATGCATGTGGGTTCTTTAGCAAAACAACAGCAAAAAAAAAGGAAAAAAACGTTGCAAGATTTTTACCTTCTAACTAACTTCTGAATGTCTCATTGTTCTGAGAAATTTGATCACAAAATTATGTAACTTCTCCTCTTGGACAAAGACCCTCAGCACTTTACATAATCTTAATGGCCTTATATGGTATAAGGATCTTTTTTTGCAATCACTGAAATGCAGCCAGCGCTGGCATGGAGTGTGGCAACCGTTTCTGAGGAAGGCAAACCTGTCTCAGTTGTGCAAGGAACGGAAGGATTTGCTGAATAAAATCCAGAGATGAAACAAAAAGTGGGGCAAATTTTGTGGGGCCAATTCTGTGGTCACCTAAAATCTTAGAAAGGGTGACTTATAAGTCCTATAATGAGCTAGTTCCGGGTTTAGAAGGGCAAGAGCACTACATTAATGAACATATGCTGCATTCCCTGCAGCACCCTCAGCAGAGCGGCTCGGAAATAGCGTTTAGTTCCTGGAGTATTTTTCAAGACTCAAAATTGTTCTCGGGCTCTGTCTCTCCTGCTGGAACGGTTCCGCTTGGAGGAAGGCATCAGATATTCCACATAGTTTAGAGTCTCCAAAACTGTCACCCAGCAAGAGGCAGGGGCAGCCTAGGCTCTATGGGAGCGCGAGGGAGGTTTAGAGCGGTGTGGGGAGTGCAGCTGTGGTGTCTGCAGCCAAATGTCATGGTAAGGGGGAGCACAACCTGCAGCAGTTCTTGTCAATAAGGGTGGGAACAGGCAGAGAGCGGGTCAATAGCTCCTTTAATAGATTCCCTTTGCTGGCAAACGTCACGTGCTAGAAGTAGAAGCACTCACAAAAACATTCCTGGGCAAAAGTCTATTTCTTTGCCCTGTTCACACTGAAAGATTCATACAAAACTGAACATTACTGAAGACAAAGCTGAGAAAGGTCCTCCCCAAAACAGCCAAAATTACATGGTGGTTTTGTTCCTACAACAGCACTGAAATCCTGCAGATGAATCAAGCAAAGCCTGAGCATGAGTCAAGCAAAGCCGGGACTCCTGCACCCTAGATAAGTGTTTTCTAATCTCAGATGTGTCACATATTCTCAGGGCAGGCTCTCTGATTTGGATCAGAAGGTTCAGTCTGGCTTTGAGTGTCTTCTCCTAATGAAAGCTTCATCTGAAAATCACTGCCTTACCCGATCCGCACCTGTCTACAAACCATGACCAAATCAGGAGAGAGAAGGTTGGTATTGGTGTCCCTGAGCGCTTCCCAGTCGTTTGGTCACTGGACCATGCTTCACCTGAGGACATTTGGCCACCAGTGCGCACAGAGAGCGCGGTGAGGCCAGTGGCCTCGCTGCCGAGCACCGTGGTGCTGCTGGGGGCGGCCATCGCGCCCAGGTGCCACCACAAAGACGCCCATTGTGTCACGGCATCAGCTGCAGAGCGGCGCCTTCTCCTTCTCTGCTCGTGCCAAATTGGAAACACTGCTGCGTTCCGTATATACCCGCCAGCGTTGGCCAAAACAGCTTCAAAGAGAAAAGGGCTCTAGTGCTCAAGCCTCCTTGAACACGCTCAGTGCTGGTGGCAGCCATCGCTGGTGGCAGCCATCTTCACGTAGAGCCACTGCAGTGCCTACCTTTAACTTAGCAGAACACCTGTAGGGGCTTCGAAGACGGAAAGCTGCCACACCGCTGAGAAAAACACCACAGGGAAAAGGCTTAAGGGAGGTAGGAGTAATTACACTGCAGCTGCGAAAGGGGTGTAGGTTATGTGATACAGGCATCCCAAGACACTGAGGCCAAGAGGGAATCTTATAGCTTAGTCACTAAATGAAGAATTAGGACTTAGAGATCTTTATCCCAGCTGTCCCACAGCTGAGGAAGTCATTTAGTGACCTACTTGAGCCTCAGCTGTCTGGAGGGTTTCCTTTCCCGCTGAGTCTGCCGTTATACCCATGGCCATTTGCTCATCAACCAGCACCTTAAGTGCTGTGATGACACTTGGGCTCCACTTCCTTCCAACTTCTCACCCTTGGTGCTGACCAAAAACACTCATACTTTTGAGGGGGTTCAGCAGGAGGGACATGTAGAACAAGCACACCCAGAAAACCTGTAGCTCTGTCCAACAAAGTAAAACTGTTTCTTCTATTAATTTTGGCCAGATGGTGAAAACTAAGATTGCTCCATGTTCTCACTTCATTGTTCAGGGAAAAAATGACTGCCCAGTTGGGTTCTTGCAGACAGAGAGCAACTTCTGCCTCCAGTAATAAGTGTGGCATAAGTTGCCTGGAATGGGCATGCGATGGCTTAACTGAGGGCACACGCTGCCAGGGATGCTGTTTGACAGCACAAGCTGGTAGTTTTCCACAGCGCTTACCCACTATCAGGACATCACCCTTTTGCCATTAACTCATCCTTTCTGCAGCTCTGTGGTTTCCTGTGCTTGTTCTAGTGCAAATTTTCTCCCATCCACGACTTTGTTGTGCGGCCTTTGCCTCAGGATGCAGCAGTTCTGCCCTTGTTTTGGTAACTGCAAACTGCTGAGGGCACCAAAAAGCAGTGCTAGCCCCTTGCACCCTACCTTTTGAAAAGCCCTGTGTATTCCTTCTGCTGCCATAGCTGAGCCATCTAAAACCTGAGCCACCTCAGCCTACACGAGATCAAGAAATGCTGCCTTAGAATTAAATTAACCAGTCTCCTGTCTCTGTGGCAGCCTGTGGGTATTAGCACAACTGTCTTCAACCACATGTGCGTGAGCATCTTTCTCAGTGCTCTGCCTCTAAGCTTGGCAGCCTTGCAAAGCACGGCCAACACAGACCGCCTGGGCCACCCACATCAGCCTTTGCTGCTGCCTTTGCCCTTAGCCTGGTGATTAGCGCTGCTGTGTTAATATTCTCATTGTTTTTTTTGCAACGAGCCTCTCATCAAGGGTCCTCAGGGCCAACATCCAAGGGAAGCAAAGGGAGATCCGAAATGTGACGATCAAACCTTTCAGCCACGGCTGTTGCAGTCAACAGCTCCGTGATGAGTCTGCTCCCCTTGGTCACACAGCACAGGACCACCAAGGGATGTCCAAGCCATAGCAGGTGCCATTGCTGTGGCAGCCACCCCAACCTGGCACGCTGCATCCGTCTGTCTGTTGCATCAGCTTCTGTTGTCCTCCTGAGAGTCCTGATAGTGCATTATTTAGTCTGACACAGCACTATTTAATATAATGCTGATATAGCCTTATTTAGTCTGGAGGAGGCTCAGGAGGCTCAATAGGACATGAGGAAATGGCGTCAAGTCGTGCCAGGGGGGCCTCAGGTTAGATATTAGGAAGAAATTCTTCCCATAAAATAGTCAGCATTGGAACAGGCTGCCCAGGGAAGTGGTGGAGTCACCATCCCCGGCAGGGCTCAAGAAACGTGCAGATGAGGACCTTAGGGACATGGTTTATCAGGTGGTGGGGATGAGTTTATGGTTGGACTTGATGATCTTGAAGGTCTTTTCCAACCGTGGTGATTCTGTTGTTCTATGATCTGGCCCTGAGAATAGCTTGAATCATTTGGTGTTTTTATTCCTGCTGTAAAACCAAGCTTAATAAAACACTTCTAACTCCAAGACACCCTATATTGAGAGGAGGCTCCACCCAACCAATGGCCTCTGCAAAGCAAGGCCCTGGTCGTGTGAGATGTTTTTGGCAAGGGTCCTATGGGCCCTGCATTAGGAAGCGGCGGCACAGCTCAGCTGGAAGGGATTATACAAGCAAACACCTGGGCAGTCCCAGCGCCTGATAGTCATTAAAACTGGGTGAAAACTGCTAGTTCTCTGCTTTTCATGCTCACTAGTGCATGTGTAGTTTTGAAGCCAAACTTCTCGAAAACCTCTCCCTAGATGAGGTGATCTCCTCACTTTGGCTTCGTTAACTTATTCATTAACGACCTGGATGAAGGGCTGGAGTGCTCCCTCAGCAAGTTTGCTGATGATACCAAACTGGGAGGAGTAGCTGATAGCCCTG
>VZSG01000210.1:276218-288801 GCA_013398315.1 Nothoprocta pentlandii | reverse complement strand
CTTTTCTTCCTTTTTCCCTTTTCCTTTTTTCTTTCCTTTTTCCCTTTTCCTTTTTTCTTTCCTTTTTCCCTTTCCCTTTTTCTTTTTTTCCTCTCCTTTTTCCCTTTTCCTTTTTTCTTTCCGTTTTCCTTTTCTTTCTTTCTTTTTCCTTTTTAATGCTTTTGCATCTTTCCGTGCCGAAACCCATCATCGCCTTGCGCAGGAGGTGCCAGGGTGCGCGCGGGCGCTCGCGCCCAGGGCTCCGGTGCCTTGGCTCCTGCGGGCGCGCGTTGGCTTGGATGGCGGCCAGGGTGCTGGTGCTGGGGAGGCAGAAGCGGCGAGGAAGCCGTGCGGCTTTTCCAGCGGCCGGAATCCGCAGCCTTTAAATGCGAGCTATACGTTATTTGAACTTCAAACGTTTCCGTTTTAAATGGCAGCAAGCAGCCCCTTTTGGCGTTGACCGGCATGCCGGTCATGAAAAGAGGTGATCTTGGAAAAGCCCGAAATGTTTGGAGTTGATGCCTCACTTCCATGAAGCATCTTGTGAGGCAGGGAGGGGAGAGAAAACTTGTGTCTCACACATCTATTAGGTACAAGGAGCAACGGGACTATGAGGTGATTATTGGGCAGTATTTTTGTAATTTAAACAAATGGAGTGGCTCCGGCTAGGCCACCTATAGATGGGAATATCCCTTTGTGCCGAGTTGGACGTGAAAGGGTGGTGCTGCCTCGTGAAACTGTCCTTCTTCCGTGGCTTCTCCCCTAGCCGAAGAGCAGCAGGTCTCAAATGCAGCTCCAGCAGTTGGCTGGATGCTGGTGGATTTTCCATGGTGGTCTGTTAGTGTTTTACTTGCTATGAGATGTAGTATGAGGGATCTCATATTTATGCGACTTGATGCCTTGTCCTTCCTGCTCTTGTTAATGATGTGTTTAGGGGAAGCCTCTGGAAGAAACACGGAGTTAAGATTTGCTCCCAGTGCAGCTGCGGGGAAAGACACTGCAAGTGTAACAAGAATTCCCCCAAAACTGTGGGCTTTTTTTTTTTTGCTTTTTTTTTTTTTTGATGTAAAAGCCCCCACGTTTAATGCAGTGCCTCCTTAAAGGCACGTGGAGAAAAGCTTGATCTGTAATAGAAATGTAAGCGGCGCTTAATCTTTGAGCAGAAATAGTAGGTAACGGGTAAAAAACAGTGTTTCCTGTTTCAACTGCAGTGTTAAATATTTGTAAAGGAGATTAACTGAAACAAGGTGGAGGGAAATTTGAAGGCTCTGACAATTCACATCGGCTGATGTTCTGGCCTACTTCCTTCTTTGCCTCTGCAACATCATTCTTGCATATGCGTTTGATCAGAAACCACAAACGCAAAGCAAGAAAGATGTTCTCTGAAGAGAAGATAGAGGCTTTTCTTTGCTCTGCAACAGTGAGAGGATAACCTGTGGCGCATACTCCGCTCCCGTGCCCCTCCAGTGGATGAACTGGGCTGAAGTCGTACCCAGATTTGCACAAGTGCTTGGTCCCCCACGCGGGGAGGAACGTGTGGTCGCACCAGGGGGCAGGTCCTTGGGGCCGTGTCCCGTCGTGCACCCGTGTTTGAGGCGCTGCTGCTGTAAAAGCATCACCGGATTAAGGAGCATTTGTAGCTCCTGTAGCTCCTATGTCTTTAGGATCTGCTGCACTGGGGGACCTGGTTATTATCCGCCTGCATTAGGGCTCATTGGCTCTGAGCACAAAGGGCTGGGAATGACAAGCGCTCCCGGAGCAGCAGGTCCTCGCTGGGGTGTTTCCTCAGCCTCCAGCTCCAGAGGGTAAGAATGGGAAGTTGGGGGCATGGAGAAAGCCGTGATTACCGACCCCTTCCAGGAAGGAAAACACCAGGTGAGGATTGTCTGGATTAAGGGCTATTATTAATTTCTGTTCAAGAAACGGGTTGCCCATTCAAGAATTTTGTTTCAATTTTAAGCCATAGATGATTTTAAAGCATTGCTTGAGCTGTGCTTTCAGTCTCTTCAAGCAGAAAGGCCAAGGTCTTTTAATGGGAAAAATAATAAGTAAAGATATTTCTGCCTAAGCATTTTTAATAGCTGCAAAATGTGTGTTTATGGGCGGGAGGAGAACGGCAGAAATGAAACCGAGTGAGGAGCTGTGTTGCAAGGTAGAATTCTGCTGGCGTTCCTTGATGCCACCCTGCAAACACATTTGCATTTAAAATTTTCAGGCAAGCCAAACTGTAGGAACAGCGCCGAATGCTAAATGAAACCCGACAGCTACATCAGAAAATGTCACATAATGATCCCGGGCATTCCCTCGCACGGACAGTGGCATTTAAAAATGTTATCCATAATAATTACAGATCTGCTTAAAGGCGACTTTGACACCGAGACAAGTGCAAAGAAAATGAAGACGTCAATTTTATTGGGAGCTGTGTCCACTTCAGCGGTGCTTGCGTTCTGTCACGTTGCCCTGTAACTGCAGGGGCACTCGCAGGAACTGTAAAATCCCTTCCTGCCCATCACTGAATTTCTTTGTGGGGCCTGGGCTGAGCTCCGTTTTCACGTGGAAGATGTGAGGTGGCCCCATGGTTCCCGTGTAGGAATAAACCCAGTTTGTGCTTCCTGCAGGAATGGTGCCAAGGCCGACGTGATGGCAACCAAGGCCAACGTGATGGCAACCAAGGCCAACAGGAGGGGCTTTAGGAGAGCCCTGCTGGTCTTCCCTCTTCACGTGCAAAACTGGGGTGTTCTCCGCCCGTCCCATGCAGGCAGATCAGCAGTGTGGAAGGCTCTGCAGCCACCGCAGGGTGGAAATAGGAAAATAAAGCCAATAATGGGTTAAATTGCCAACTGGGAGTGAAAGAGTAGAGGGCTGCGAGACTGAACAAAACAGAGGGCCCATAATCAGACAGGGCTGTTGCAGGGAAGCAGCGGCGTAGGGCGATTCAGTTGTCCATCGTATGGTGATAACGAATGAAAGAATAATATTGTGGGTGCATCTGGCTCCCTGCATCACGTGCAGGGCGCCTTCCTTTCGGAAGGGTGGCAGGGGAAGGGAAGAGCAGCAGAGCTGAGCAGGGGGATGATTCCAGAAGGGCTGATTTGTGAAGGATGATTTAAAGCTGCTCAATGTGTTTATATCTTGAGAGGTGGCTGGATGGAGGCTGTGACACCAACCGTTTCAGAAGTGGAGACTCAGAAGGGGGATTTAGGCCTTGCTCAGGGGGTCTAGCTAGACTTAGTGGGCTCCGAATGAGAATGTGGCTGGAGCATCAGAGAAGCTTCTTGAGGGAATGGCTAATCCTGTTAAATCTGCCAAGGCAAAAATGTTGTTGCCTTTTTTAAGTGCAGTTTGCAGAAGGCTGGGAAATGTTCTGCAGGGCCAGCAGCTGAGCGACAGCCCCCCGGGCTGCATTAAGGTACTGCGATCTTGTATCCTTGGTCCCATCTACAGGGCTCCTCCTAAGGAAAATGGATAAAGTCAAGGGCTCAGGGCATTTTCCTGCTTCAAGTCGCAGCCGTTAGCCACAGAAATAGACAGAGCATCATGTACTTGCCGAAATGTGAGAGCACCTTCCAAGGGGAGCGGAGCTATCCCGGAGTTGTAGGCAGCGCGTGGTTAGAAAGGCGGATGGCCGTGATCCGGGATGCCCCGGAGTCAGCGACACTCCGACTGCTGCTTCAGGCCAATTCCGGGATTTTTTCAGCCTAAGATGTCATGAGTTTTATGCTTGGTGTAATTGGGGGATTAAGGTGGGATTTTTCTTTTTGTTTCGGAATATAAAGAGATGCAGAAGTTGCAGCTCGTCCTTGGAGGGAGTTAGCAGGAGGGTGTTACTGCACACTCCTTATTCTCCAGTTTCCTTCCCCAGGGGCAAAGTGGGTCAGTTCAAGAAAAGCCTCCTTAAGGAGGCAGCTGAATAGCCCGCCAGTCTTAGGAGGTGCTTCCTCAGGCAGTTTGATGCCTTTCCTGCCCAATCTTTTGGTTGTCGTGTCCTGGACTGGTTTATATACATTAGACATGCGCTTCTTGCAGAACAGGTGGAGTTATAAATGTTCCAAGATGCTCTGTTGTTGCTGGACAGGGATATTTTAATTCTGACTCATAGTGACTGCTGCGAAAATGGGAGATGGTTTGACTGTCTTCAGCTTGAGAGGTTTCACGGAGGTCAGGCGGGAAAAACAGGGCAAAAATTTACGCAGCCATTTAAGAATGACCCTTCTTTCATTAAGAGCAACTTAAGCCCAAAAGTTGCTCATCTAGTAACTTGTAACTGTTACTTTTGCTTCATTGGCCATCCAAAGTGGAAAGAAAAGGAACTATTAATTTTTTTTGTCTCAATTTCAAAGGAAATGAGAACATTAGGAAAGCTGAACTTTCTTCCAGGAAGGGCATTAAGCCAACTTGGAGGTTCTTGTTCATCCCCTGCATAAGCCAAATACTGTTGGTTTTCTTCTTACTGTTATATTAATTATTCATTCTATGAAATATCCCTTCCAGGTTCACTCTTGGCAGAATACAGGGCTACGTCTCTTCCCTTGATTAACTGCATAGGGCCCCATTTAAAGAAATGCCAGAGAACTGGTTGATCTCTTGCCCCTGCCTTCGTCTCTGAGGCCCCCAGGCAGTTGGTTATCAGACTAAAGCAGCGGCTTGGCTTGGCTAGGCTTGGCTTGGGATAATGAAGTAAAGCCTCATTCCCAATTTATGTATCCTATCAGGGAGGCCTGACTTGCTCCAAATGGAGGTGCCAGGAAAAAGACATTCTTGTGGTAATCCTGGCATCCCTGAGGATAGAAAATATTGGAAATTTGGAGAGAGAGCTTGTGCTCTGAAAATGCCAGGCCAGTTTTGTGTAACTGAGAAGCCTGGGAAGTTCAGATAAGGAGACAGAGTTTTGGGCCCAAGCTTGTGAGATTCACGTGTCTGCATCAAATTTGGCATTCCTGCTTGCTTCCCGAATGGAGTCCCCAGTGTGTTATTCCCCTGGGAGTCGAGTTACCTTTTTATTCCGTGTGGCTTTTGTTTGCTCATCATTGTTAAGGGTTTCCTGGGACAGTGGAGCTCATCTGTGTGAAGCTGAACAGACAGGATGCGGGATATAAACGAGGCTGGGAGATGACTTCCCCCCTCTTCTGTAGCACTTGGGTCCCTTGTTCCTGCCCTGCAGTTTCTCAACATTTACCTGAAGATCTCAGTTGAGGAATGGCCACGGACAAGGTGTGAGGGTTATGATTGCATAAGGCTATGTAGTAACTGCCTTATTCCTCTTTCTTTTACCCTTTCAAATTTATTACAATTTTTAAGGACCAAGCTCCAAACATGGAGGATGCACTGCTGCATACCCAAGCATTTTCTCTCTTAGCCCTTCTGTATTCGAGTTTTAATCCCGTCTGCATCTTGTAACTATTTTGCAGCACTAGAGGAAAACGCTGCAGCTGCTAATTCTGGTAGCCTCAGTCCTGCTTATTTTAACCAATGCTCCTAGTCCCTCATTTCTCTGCCTTAGTGCCTGCAGTTTATTGGAGCTCTGATTTATTGCATCTCCAAAGCCCTGGGCTCAGGAACGAAGCCCACCCCATGCTAGGTACCATAGCAGCAAACCCGACTGCAGCCCCTGCGCAGTTACCACTTTCCTTTTTATCACTAAATAATCACTAAATTGGAGGGCGGGGGACAATCCCCGTAGCTGCTCCCTTCTCCAGAACCCTCCAGGCTCTCCGCTGACGCTTCTGCAGCCTTTGGAATTAAGTGTCCAGGGTAGTGAGGACAATTTAGAACTGAGCAGCACTGATAGCAAAGGAGGTTTAATGCCCCAGGGATGCTAAAAGCTGTAAGGAACTTAGGCAAGCATAAAGCTTAAAGTTTCATCTGGGTGCTGGGCAGAAATGTTGTGCTCGCCCTGGCTTTTCTTTGCCTTGCCTTCAAGGAAAGGGGCTCATGGGTGCCCCGGCCAAGCGAGCCCCTCTCACCATCTTCGTTGCTTGCTTGGCTTCAGTTTGGCACCGCAGGGACAGACGAGGGGAGAAGAAAACCCCCACTAAATGAAAAGGTAAAGCACGGCTAAAAGTAAAGAGAGGGCTTGTGCGTAACCCAGGGCGAGAGGATGTTTCGTTTCCTGCACAAGCGGTCAAACCAGGCGGGTTCCTCGTTGGCCCTGAGATCTGCAGAGGTGACAAAACCTTGTGGCTTTTTGGGGCTTCTTTTTTGATTTTTTTTCTCATGCCCTCCTTTCCCTCTCTCTCTCTTTTATATATATTTTTATATATATATATAAAATATATTTAATGATAACAATTGAGATCCAGTTCAGCCTGTAAGTCACCATGACCACAGCAAACCATGCAAGGCAAGAGGGACTCCTGACTCTCTTTCCTTATCAAAACCATAAGCTTCTGGCCAAATCCTGCTCCCTCGTTAATCACCTTTGGAAGGTGGCAAAATATTTCAGCTCTCCACTGAGCATTGTAAACCAACCAACCAAACAAATATTTTGGTGGCATTATAGCTTCCCATGCATTTACTTAGTTATATTTGAGATCTGTTTTTGCTTGTGTATTTTTTCAGTTCCTTAAGCATCTTTAATAATAGCAGAAATTAAGTTTCTAGAGTGTGTCTGGCTTGCTGTGCCCTTTGGTAGATGCAACCTGCCAGACACCATCTCATGAATGCACCAGCCAAGCTAAGACATTTCTGGTGTGATTATCTTATATACATATATATATATATGTATATATGTGTGTGTGTGTGTGTGTAAAAATGTTGCATTTACCCTAAGGAAGGGCAGCTTCCCAGACCAGCTTCCCTTGGGGGCTGCTGTGTTACAGCCGGTTGTGTGAGGTCCTCAGTATGCAGAGTTGGAGCCGGGCTCAGTGTGAAACAAATGGAATCTGCTGCTCTTTTGTGGCCTCTTATAAAAGCCTTTTTTTCCTCCGGTGCCATTTGAAAATGCAGGGAAACAGTGTGGAATTTTCTGCTTTGTTTTGGGGCTGCGTGGCTTGCTGCTGTGAGGGCACGTGGGCCGGGTTTTAGCTTTAGTCTTCAGCATTTGCCTCTTCTGCTGCCCTTTCCTTACCCCGTGGATGGTTGTGCCGGGGACGCATCCAGAGGGAGCGGGTGCTGCTCCTCCTGCCTATTGTTAACAGTTTTGTTTGTGCTGCCTCCCTACAGCAGCTACCCCTGTGAGCTTTTGGCCTGTGAGGGGTTGTTGAGAGCAGTGTTGTTGAGGGCCGTGTTGAGAGCAGTGCAGAAAGCGAGCAGAAATCCAAAACCCCTAGATGCGGCTCCTTTAGGAGATTCCGTAGGTGTCTTCCCTAAAAATCAGATCAGAATGGGCTTGTTAAGCTCGTAGTTAACTTCTGTTGAGGTGCAATTGCTCTCCTGGACCTCGGGGAGGTCTCAGAAACTCTCCGGAGGCTGGTGCGGTCCCCGGAGCGGTGCCGAGTCCTTGGGGACGCAGATCCCTTTTCTGCGCTGCCTCCTCTTCGCCCGCTGAGCTTTCCAGGCCTTCCCAGCGTCGCTGTCCCGAGCGCTGCCGCTGCTCGCTCAGGATGGAGCAGATGGAGCAGGGATGAATCCGTTGCTGCTCGCAAAGGGTCGTCGTGATCCTGCTGGAAGGCGGATTGCGCCCGCGCCTCCGGCCTCGCGGGCAACTTTACGGCTCCTCTCCTCTGGTCTTTGCTCTCCAGGGCTGAGTGTTAGCAGAGCTGGCTGGTCAAAACCTCCTTTCTGCTTCACTTTTCCCCCCCATTCCTTTTCATTTTCTTTCTTTCCTTTTTCTTTGTTGCTGTGGCATGAGTGGAATAGCTGATGATGCGGTGGAAATACTGCAGCCCTGGCAAAAGCCTCTCCCCCACTTCCTTATAAGCACTATACCCACAGCTGTGCCACCGTGCAAACTGGGACACAGTGAGAGAAAAGGTGCCAGGTAGACCTGCCATTAAACCATGGGCCAGCAACTGTTATGGGCAGTTCTGCCCAGCTTCACAGAGGGCCTGGATACTTTTTCTTTGGTTATCACCCACTTGTGCGCTGCTAGTGCCAAGTTTTTGCTGCGTTTCCCCATTAAGATGGGGATGCTGCATTAAGATGCCCTTGGGACAAGCTTGTTTCCCAGGGAGGTGCTTGTTCACCTTGTTGCTCTGCTGGGTAGAAGGCAGGTCCCTGCTTTGAAGGTGGGTAAAAGGAAGGTTCTCAGTTCCAAGGCATTTGCCTTGCGGGCGTGTGAGCCAGAGCAGCCGCGGCCTGGCGTGGTGCTCATGGGGAGATCCCATCTCCCTGAGGCTTGGATCCCATCTCCCTGGGCGGATACCCAGCGTGGGCTGCCCTAGACTTTGTCTTCATGGAGAAGCAGCGCTCAGATCTCTCTATAATAGCAGTGCCTCCCCATCTTGGGCATCAAATTGTAAAAATCCACCTCCAGCACTGAGCTGAAAAACAATCCAGCTCCAGCACCGAGCTTCTTTTCTAGTCAGTGGCTGGTTTTGGTGACGAAGATTGACGGAGCCAGAAACCTGCTGGCTTTTGTCTGGTAATTCCAAGCCCTGGATTTGTGTCTCGCTAAAAGTTGGCCGAGTGAGAGGTAACACATCCAGCTGATGTTCCCACATGGGTGTTTTACACTCTGCTCTCCTGGGATATCATCCTTACTACAGCTGCAGCCAGAAGGTCTCTTTATATCGTCTTCCCCTTATGTTTTCTCATCTTTTTTTTTTCAGGTAGCTGCTGTCTCATGTGTAGTTAGTTCAGTAGAAGCAACTGGAGAACTTAGAGTTGCTGTCCCCAGCTGCTTCTTCCACCTTAATCTGCCAGGTTGGTGGAGCTGAAGGTAAATCAGTGTGACCACCCACAGCTTCCCTAAAGGTGAAGAAATTTGCTGTGGGAATTGGCTCCGTTTTCAAATAGGGATGGATCAGTTGGCAGTCCCTGTCACTCAGCCAGCTAAAATGACTGAGCCAGCAAAGACGACCCAGCAGGTGCTCAAGTGAAATGCTTCAAAAACACCCTCTTGTTTACCTTCAGCCACATCTTTTCCCAGTAAGAACCCTTCAAAAATTCATGGCAAATTGGCTAAAAATGCGCAAGATTGAGTGGCTTTAGTAGAAGCTGAGAAAAGGCCTCTTTGTTTCTTCCTGAAGTCGCTCGAGGAAAGTTCAAAGAGAACTTCTAATGTTTATTTACACTGCATTCACCCATCCAGAAACTCTTTGCCGTGAGTTATTTGAAGCTTTCATGTTTTATTAAAATCACAGTGGGATGTTGACTAGAATGTTGATTCTGCACATGGGATGCCTATAAAACCTAGGCACTGGTATCTTACATTTGCGTTGAGATAAAAACGATGCACGTTGGGAATAGGATTTTCCAGCCTTTCCCTGCTGAAATTGTTCAATAATTTTTTCTATCATTTTCCCTGAAAGCAGAGCCACGGCAGTACAAAAAGCTTTGAGAAACCTCAGTCTACAAAGACATTTTTGAACTTCAGGAATATTTTTCATGCCGTAGCAGTCCTCCCTTGTAAAACATGTTTTACTCTGGTCAGGATGCAGGTGAGCGAGTGTCAAGAAAAGGGACTGTTCCCACCTTGGCATCAGTAGCTACAAAATCGAGTTCAGAAGTCACGCAACCTGCCTTCTTCTTGGATTGACCATGGTCTCGGCCAGTCTTTATGTTTAAGACTCAGACCACGGGAAGCGAAGAGTGAAAGAGGTTTAAAATCTGAGTTGGAATTACTGGAGTTCTCAGTGTGGAGAAAGTCGAAATCTAAGATAAGAGGGAAGGCGTTTTGGTGAATCCTGTTACTTGCTCCTAAAGGTTCCGCCTTAATTATTCTGCGTGTTCTGTTTTTTTGTTGCCCTTGTGGAGTGAAATTTGAGACATTTGAATGCGGAGCTTTCTAAGTTTTCGTATGGCTGCTTCTGAAAGTGGAAGAACAAGAATGTTGAGGAGAAATTCTTCCCTTTAGATTTCCATCTTCCAAGTTATGTCCAGAGAGATATAAAGGTAGATTAAGAACCTCTGTTGCAGCAGAAAAGAAAGGCAGAGATAGATACATGGGCTGGAAACCAATTGTCAGCAAAATAAAATAAAAAATAATCATCTTAGAAAAGTCAGCATCACAGATAATGGTATTGGTTGCTTGAGGTAAAGTCAGGGAAAGTCAGCAGGAATTTTCCTCTCCGTTCCTGTAGCGAGAATTCATGGGAATTCATCCCCTAGCTGGGTGGGCCTGGACTTGCACCTTTGTGCACGGCACCTGCTGAGACCAAAGAGCTTTTTTGGCACCTGCTCGTGGCCGTGCAGCCAAAACGCTGGTTTGCAGCAGGGCCAGGGGTCAGTCCTGGGCAGGATCTGGTGCTGGCTCGCCCGAGAAGCTCGTGTTGTGTGAGAAAATGAGCTTTGCAGCTGAGTTAACTTCCAAGCCCTGTTATTAGGGCTGTTATTTTACTGTGTTCCTTGTAATGCAGCTGTGGTGCCTGATCCTGTCTTACAGCACATGTCTTTGAGTCCTCGCTACTGCTTGGACCTCTCACCTCTCTGCCCAGGACAAGCGTTTTGCATGTGCGCAAATTGCAAATAACTGCTCTTTAAAGCAGAATTAAGGAACCAGCTGCTACCTTTTCCTCCTTTGCCTCCAGTGCCCAATGTGGAAACCGCCCTGCCCTGGGGCCAGCAGCAGTTTCAACTCACTGGGGATTAATGGCAGCTCTGGGCCCCAGAGCCCCTGGAGCCCTGTTTCTTTTCCGTGTTGGCCAGAGGGTCTCGGGTCTCAAAGCTACGAAGAGCTGGTTCTGTTTGCACAAGGGTTTTGAGTTATTCGCAGTGATCTGTGCAGTGCAGGGGTTCCCCTCAGAGATTTGTGCTGCTGCTTCGCCCGCGCTAAGGTAGAGGCAGTTGTAACCAGCCTGAGAAAGCTGCAAAACAGCCCCAAAATCACGCTGTGGTGCGGTACGTGCTGGCAGCATGGTCTCCAGGCGCGGGGACAGGCTGTGTGGATTCTGGAGCGGCTTCTCCTGCACAGGGCTGTGCAGACTGCTCCATACAGACTGCTTTGCCGCTGGGATGTTTATCTCCTCAGTTGATCAAAGCACCGTGGGCCAAAGGCAGCCTGGAGGACTCTCAGTGGGGCCTTTCACAGGCTCACGGAATAGTCAAGGTTGGAAGGGACATGTAGAAATGCTTTCGTCCAACCCCCCTTGCTCAGGCAGGGACACGTAGAGCACGAGACATCCCTCGCTGGAAGTGCGTTCGTGTGTCGCCTTCCATCTGCATCTTTGCAGCCGGAGAGGTCGCCGTCCCTGCCTTGCCCCACAGGAGTGTCGCTCCATGGTGCCATGCTGGAGATGCCTTCTCCCATTCTCCGAGCTGCCTCCGGAGCTGCCCGTGTCTGTGCTCTTTAGCTTGCTTCGGTCCAGCTTAGCACAAAACTGCTCCTGCAGCCAATGTCTCTGATTTTGACACAAGTAAGCGGTAGCAGCACGAAGCCCAGTTGCTCAAAGCAGACGGAAAGCCCTGATGAAGCACACGGAGAATGCACGTGTCTGTGTGTGTGAATGTGTCTGTAGGTACTCACTGCAAAGCTGTCCTTGATATCTATTAAACAGTGATTAAAATTGAAATAAAACCTTTAAATTCTGATTTTTTTTCAATGTTAGGCATTATAATAAACTCTGTTCAACACCAAAATACCTAATTTGGGATTGTTGTGTTCACAGTTATCTGAAGGAGGCACTTCAGGTCCAGGCAGTGATATTGGCACCACCATCTGCAGGCCTAAAGCAAGAATTTCCTGTGTTTCTAAATGACACTGTTAAGATTTTTCAGGTCACATTGAACAGTTCCTCTTCAAAGGTGACCACCACATGCAGCATATTTCAGACTCTGTGACCCCTTTGGTTTTGGGAAGCACAACTGTTGTGCTAACGGGAAGCATCAACTGTGCTAGTGATAAGCATCGCTCTTAATGCTGGTGTCAGTCAGTCCCTGCTGAGGAAAACAGAAGTTTGCAAAAAAAAAGTGCAAGACGATTCAAATTAATTAAATTTGATTAAAATTAATGAAAAGAAAATGAATTCACATATTTTCCCTTCTGTGGGTGCTGGGAATGAGGTTATTAGTGCGCTCTTGAGAGGCAGTTCCTATGTTAGCAGCCTGTGCAATCAATGCTACTTCTTGTTCTTCTCTTGCAGAGCTGCCCTTTTTGGTTTTTATTTCTGTCATTTTTGCAAGTGGCTGAATTTTTCAACCAAATAATATCTCTCGTCACGATTTTCCTGTGACTCTCGGGAACGTGCCGCGGAGTCTTCGCTATCTGCTCTCCAGTCCTGCTTTCTTCTCCCTTTAGCAGGTAAGCAAACGTCTCTACAGCGCTATCTGCAACTCCAGATCCTGCTGTATTTCCTGCCCTAGCAAATAATCTGTAATACTCTGTGATTCTGTTTTTTTTTAAACATCAACCCATGTCAGTCACAGAATCACAGGATGGTTGAGGTTGGAAGGGACCTCTAGGGATCATCTAATCCAACCCCCCTGCTCCAGCAGGGACACCCAGAGCACGGGGCACAGGGCGGCATCCAGGTGGGTTTGGAAGATCTCCAGAGAAGGAGACTCCACA
>VZSG01000210.1:234472-275080 GCA_013398315.1 Nothoprocta pentlandii | reverse complement strand
TATTATCATCACATGCCGTCATCTTTGTTTTTTCCAAGCAATTTAGATTTTTTTTTCAGAAAACAATTGCCAGTTTCCTCCACCAACTTCACGTTCTCCGTGAACCTGTAAAGAGATTTATATTCTCTTGAAGATTTATTTGCTTTATCACAAAGCTGCAGGAGCTAAACTCTGCCATGGCTTCATTTTTTTCTTTCTGTGAATTTTAAGCAAAGAAGCCTTTTTTAAAGCTACTCCTTTTAAAGAAAAAAGAACTTTCTTTCTGAATTCTTTGAGCAACACACACTTCCTTCCAAATCTCTATAAAGCTGTAAACGCTGAGGCTGCTCACTCTGTGCTATTTCATTGCAGTGGTTACTGGATTTTGCTGCAGTGTTTGCTTTACCTCATCCCAGGCTGGTAAAGTGCAAACACTTGGGATGTTCCCTGCAGCTCCTGCTGAGCCCCTGCACCCTATCCGGTACAAGCGAGCGTAAGATGTGCAGCAGAATTGATCTCTAATTTTACCTCGAAACTGAACACAGATGCTGCAAAATGAAAGAAAACACTTTCGTTTGCGTTGCCCTTGTTTTCCAAGGGCTTCAGGATGCCTGGGTTCCCTAAGAAGTGAGTGAGCAGCATCAGTAGCAGAGATGGGGGATCTGACAGCTCTTTGTGCTACAGCTGGAGCCCAAGACGTGTCAGGTTGTGAAGAGAGTAGACCTGGATGTTGCCGCCTTTCTCACGGGCCATTCCTCTGGAAAATGTGAGGGAAGAATCAGGGTATAACTTTTCAGGGAAGGTTTACTCTTTGCTCCGTGCTGTGGCACGGTGTCATTTAGAGCTCGGGATCCCAGGGCTGTTGTAGCAGGGCCCACAGACGACGTGTGCAGGTGGTTCTGGGACCTGCTGGTTGGTATCTCCACATCTGGAGACCTCTTGGTCTCCATGTCCAGTCAGCTGAATGCATGGAGACTTGGTCTGCATGTCTGGCCAGCTGAACGTGCCTTCTGGATTGCTAATCTATCACTGGTGTTGAGTGAGCTTAGAAACCTGATTTCAAGTGCAATGCCGTTTTTCTTTCCCTTCTTTGCCATCTGAGTAGAGACAACAGTGTCTGTGTTAGTTGAGTGGAGATCAGAGCATAAATTTATACATCTACCTATTGAACTGCAGGTAAAACAACCATTTCCCCTGAGAAATGGATGGAAATAATGTATATTTATATAAAAAAAAAACAAATTTTGATTTGATATGAGGAAATGGAGGAAAAAACTGTGATTCATTCTTCCTTTTTTGCCCAGCTGCACACGAAGTGATCAAAACAGCTTTCATAGAGCTAAGAAAAGGCATACAAGTCAACTCACTGGGGTTTGAATTATCTTCAAGAAGTTAAGTAGGGAGAATCGCCCAAGTAAGGTCATAAAAATTCATAACCAGGTCCAGAAATCATGATGCTGGTTTGGAAATAGGTTTTTTTTTTTTTTTTAATTTTTAAGAACTTGCTCTTTTTGCACATAGTTGAGACTGTCAGCTGTTTCAGCACCTTTGATCACTAGATTTTATTTCTTGATTAAAACAGTGAGAAAAGCAAGTAGATGAATAGGAGCAAGACTTGAGGGCTGGGGCATATTTTCATTAAGCCTCTTAACTAGGACTTACCAGAGTAGCTAATAATTTTGGAGGCCTTTGTTCTTTGGCCACCAAAGTTTAGGCCTTCTGACAGAGAAAGACAGTTGTATGTTATTACAGGTTCACACTTAAATTAAAGCTCCTATAATTTTTTGTTGCTGTTTTTAACAGTACTGGGTACTGAAAAACAGAGTTGCAAGGCATTTTACCTTTTAAGAACGGCTTCAAAGCATTTGAAACAGATTTTGGGTTTGAACTAGTTTTTCTGCTAAGAGCATGGATTCAGAAGGAAAACACTACAGTAAATGAACGCTGAAAATTTGTGTTTTATTCCAGTGGAATAAGTCAGATGTATTTAGCCTTTCAAATGACACACTAAATTCTCATGCTGAATAAACTGGAGAAACTCAGGTGGAGTCAAGGAGCCAAAGAGCCAGATTTGCAAAGTCATTTATCTTGTGCCAGCCTGAGTCAAAAGTTCAGTTTTGGGCGCTCTCCTGCCCCAGCATTCAAACCTGGAACCAAAACCTTCAGCTGGAGCCAATTTCTGAAGCAAGTGACTAATAAGATGAACATCAAACCCAGTGCACACACACACACCCCTCCGCACGCCGCTCCTCTCCAGCCTGTGCAGAATTAGCAGTTTCTGCAGTTGAACCTGGAGAGCTCCGTTGGAATACACAAGAGCCAAGCCAAAACATAGCATAGAACATCTTTAAATCCAAATCTGATCTTTCCGAGGCTCAGAAAAGAAGAATACTGCTCTTAAAAGTGCACGAGCTGTCAGGTTTTTTAGCCTAAGGATGGGTGAAGTGCAGATTTTCCAGGAGGCAGAAGCTTCTTTTGTCTATTCCTTCTCTTGCCGGTCGGAATAGGTTACCAGGAAAGTGCCCATTTGGTGTAATCTGGTACCACCTTATTTCTAAAGACTGGTGTACCTTAAAAGAAAATGAGGCAAGGATTTGGATGTGGAGCTGACCCACAGTGTGGGCTTCCCCACTCAGGAGATGTTTTCAATTTTTTCTTTTTTTAAGTGTTTTCCCCAAAATGAAATATGTTATCCAGAATAGATACGGAAAGCCCTGGGCTGCCTGCTCTGGGCTGTCTGTGCAAGGCAGCCCTGCATCCCAGCAGTGTGACTCTCAGTACTGGGACTCTCAGTACTGGATTCCCAGCTCTCCCCTTGGGACCTTGTTTGCGTGTCAAGCTCTCTGGTTTCAAGTGGGGAGCTCAGCTCCTGTTAAACTGGGTCTGTGTGGACTTCAGAAATGATAGTGACCCTACAGCAGCAGGCCTGAAAGATCCTGGATGGCTCATGGCTCCCTATGCCACAAAGCCTAAAAAGCATCGAGAATCTTATCTTTTTTTTTTTTTTCTGTAAAAAACAGGAATTAAAATTTTCTACACACTTACAGACTTTGAACCATTTTGTAGAGAGAAATTAATACAATTTAAAAGAGCTCTTCTGAAATGACTAAGGAAAGCCTGGTGCAAAAGAAAGCCTGAGCCACAGGACTTGCCAGGAGAAGAATTGATGCTGTCAAGCTGCTGGAGACACGCAGTGTGTCTACATGAGCAGCCCTCGTTCTTTCCCCTTACCTTACCTCCCCAAAATCACTGCTGCTTACAGAGGCTGTTTTCCAGGTGTTGCTGCCCTGTGGGGGGGGGGGAAAAAAAAAGGATTTCTGTATGGAAATGTAGTGGAATTTCCCTGCCTTGGAGACCATGACTCGGGTGATGGTGTCCTGTCGATGGCTGGCTGAAGCCTGAGCCTGGATCATGGGCTAGAGAAGGAGTGAAGGGAGTTTTGTGTAGCCTTGCCATCGAGTCTGAAACACCTTGAGCTCTCTGCCTTTGAGGTGAGCGGTTTCCCTGAGCCTGCTGAGGAAACACTGACCCAGCAGATACTGGGAGGTCTCAGCGCTGGACCTGCAGATATGATGAAATCAAGGTTTAAATGGGTGAGTGTAAAGTGAGAATCGTGAGAGAATCACCTTTGTGAGAATGAGGCCTTTTGCGGCCTTTCTGTTTCCGTTGCCCCTGTCTCACTCTGCAGGGGCTGTTTTGGCTTGTGTGGCCTGCAAAGATGACCAAGATCTTCATTTTGGAAGTTACTCATGAAACCTACAGCGTGCTGCTGAATCTGACCATGTAATCAGTAATTGCAATTTTAGATTTCCTCTCTAAAATCACTCTGGAAATTTTTCCATTAAAAAAAAAAATCCAGATAATACCAAAGGAGAATGATAAATCCTCCTAGAAAAAAACTCCGTATGTATTGCAGGCTGGGCTTTTTTTGTTTGTTTGTTTCCTCCAGGACTATAAGATTTGCTCCAGAGAGCTGCCGCAGTGTTCAGGTTGCAGTAGTGTAGTAACATCAGGGCCCAGGACCCACACAGTGTGGTTACAGGGAGCTGTGCCCGGGAGGTGGCACCCATGCCAAGGTAAGGTGCTTGCTTGCAGCCGTGCCCACGTTTTCCTGCCTTCCCCGCAAAGCCAGGGCGTCACTTGTTGCTCGCTGCTGCGGCTTATTAGCAAGCCAGCAAGTTACCAAAGTGGGCTCTTTATCATGGTGACCTTCCGAGGCGCTCAGAGCCTTTCTTGGAAGACCTTGAATGGGGAATGTTTGGATACAGGAGGAAGGGCAGCACACGGCACCCCGCTCCGAGCCGCCCGGGTTCCCAGCTGGGGAAGGCGCTGCACCGTGTATAACTGCAGCAGACAGCACTGAGATGCTGTGGCTGCTGCAGCAAGGTCACCGTGCTCTGGGATCCAATTAAAATTATGCAAGATAGGCAGTTTAGGGAAGAATTCACATCGGGTTCAGGAGGGAAAAAAAAAAAAAGTCATATGCTTTATGAGCTCGGTTACTTTGTACGATTAATTTTCCAATATCGCATGATCGGGCAGTAAAAGTGCAAAGTATTTTAAGACGTTGATTTGCTTATAGATCCAAACTGTCTGACTTTAGTTTCTAAGTCATGGTTGTAGGTTTGACCGGTTTCTGTATGGCAGCAGTGTCGTGGGCTTGCCTGGCAGCCTGTGGGGAACAAGCTGCGGTGGGTTGTGAGTTTAGTGCGTGAGCTTAAACTGAAGCTTAAACTCCCAGGACCTGCAGAGAGGTAACAGGGAACAACATGAGCTAGAGGGAATTGCCTTTTGCTGGACAACTTGGTGTGTTAGATGGGACTGTAACAGGCATGCTGCAGGTTACCTGCCCTGATTGCTACCTCCTGGCAGACAAGGGTAAGAGATTTAGCAATCTGCGGCACTTGAACTGCCGTGCATATGCTTGTGTTTTGTAACCTCAGTACCTTTGCTGGGAAAGGAATTTCATGGGTGTTTTGAGCAAAGGTTTCCTTACAGATATTGCTGGACTCATCTCCTGTGTTGTATTAGGTTAGTGACTGGGCACTCTGAACTCAAGCCCTTGTTTTGCTGTCTGCAGCACAGGGTGGAAAGGCACCTTGCCTAAGGAAGAGCTCACAGTGCCAACAGGCGAGATGAAGAGGTGATTTCTTTAAAACCAGCTGAAGATTGGCTTGCAAACAGTGTGTTAGTGCCAATAGTTTCATCTCCTTTTTCTTTCCATCCCCTTTTCACTTCATAACTTTTCCTGAGAAAAAAAGCTAGTTAGCCGGGAAAGCTAAAGGCAGAGGGACCAGAGATGCTCCAGGCAGCCCCATAAGTCCACGTGCCCCCCTGTAAATCAGCGCTTGGCTGCGGCGAGGGTGGAAATAAAGCAAAGGGCTAAGAAAGGCCGGGCTGTCCCGTGCCCAGCCCAAGCGGTGGCGGTGGCAGGAGCTGTTGGGGCCGGTGGGAAGGGCTTGAGGAGCTGCCTCTCCGCTCCTGTACCTTCTTGATTCGCTTTGTGCTTTGTTTCCCCATGAGAAAGGCGCCTTCTGTGGACGCTGGAGCAGCAGAACCGCTGAGTCACGAGGTTTGCAACTTCTTCCCCCTCTGCTCGCTGTCTTTTATTTTTCCCCCCAGAGGTCACATCCCCTCCTTTCACTGCACCTTCCCCCTCTCCGGCTGGTGCAGCGGGACGTGCGGTGCCTTTAAGAAGACTGTGGCGTTTTTTCATTATTATTATTATTTTTGTTTTATTTGGAAGACTTCATTCCCGAGCATTGGCATGTGCTGCGGCATGCCCTGCCTTCTGCGGTGGGGCTTGTGGGAAGCTGAAGCGCGTTCGCCTTGGGAGGGTTTAACTCTTCGCTGCCACAGCCTTTGTGCCTCACCTGCCAAAGAAGGGATTTCTGCTCTGTTCCCCACAGAGGAGGAGATTTAATTAAATTAGTGGGATTTCTTTTTTCTTTTTTCAGTTAAAATTTATCTTCATTAAATTTTTTTTTTAGATGGCAGAGCCCTGGTGAACAAAGCTGACACAGCAAATTCTGTAACCGGTGATATCCTTGCACTTGCTTCACGATCACAACATTTATTTTTTTATTTTTTTATTTATTTTTTTCTTTAAGCAAATGCAGCCAAGCCCGTGTTCTGGGAGGAGCCTGCCCTGAATGTTTTCAGTGCTTGCAGGGGGCAGCCATGGGTGCAGTGTGTGCACTCAGGTGCTGCGTGCACCCACACACCTTCCAGCAGGTAGTGGCACCGTCTCCATGAGGAGTTTCTTGAAAGCTCTCCTTGTTTTGGGACACTTTGTGCACACCCTACCATTGCCTTGCAGCGGCAGCCTCTAGTTTCTGGGGTGCTTGGCACATACTCTTGTTCCCGTGTGTTATCTTAGGCTTCCAGATAGCTCTAGGTGGATGGGTAGGGTCAGCCACGCAGATTTCCCCCTGCACATGGGCTTCCCATGCAGAGTCACCTGCAGCATGCAGGCCCCATGGAAGGACAAAGAGTTTCTGTTAGAGATGGGCCTGTTCTCCTGAGGAGGAAGGTTTCAGAGGAAAGCAAGGTGCTCGAGGTAGCACTGGGTGCTCTTGTCATGCTCTGGAGATGATGGCTGCTCTTCGAACGCACCGTTTGGCCTTTAAGCTGTGGGTTTCTTCTGCCGAAGGTGGTGATACAGGCACTGTGGAGGGGTTTAACTGAATTAAGGTAACAGGAATTTACAGTTTCACCTCTGGAAATGTGCCGAGCATAAGAACCTCATGTCCAAGAGGTGCTCAAGCTGAGCCCCTAGATGACCACCAAGAGGTCAAGCAAGTCCATGGACAAGCGGCACGATGCCAGGTACAAGTATTGCTCTGCAATGGTGGGCGCAGGTAACCTGTGCTCAAAGTGATGTATTTTGCCCTAAATTGTCCTGCTTTCTGCAGCTTTTCCTGGTGCATCTTAGGTTGGCGCAGCAGCTCCCTGGGCCACCTGGGCAATGGAAAGCCATCCCATGTATGTATGGCAGTACAGCCATAGATTGTTGTGGCTCTTTTCCTTTGGCTGCTGTGTCTGTTATGAACCGGTGTTTGTTTGGCTGAAGGGCTGAAACATCTGGAAGGGACAAGGGAGGACAGTGCCTTGGCACACAGGGCTGACCGGGAGACCTGGATCCCTTTGGAAGCGTGTGGCTGGGTGCTGCCTGCCGCACGGCTCATCCGTCTGCTCCGGGGTTTTGCTCTGGGAAGGACAAGCAGCAGAAAGCTCCTGCAAGCAGCAGGACGAAGCTACTGCTGGTACTGAAACTGGCCCGAGCGGTGAATGGGTTTTTCCTCACATGGGGGGAAATATGTGAAGTAAACGTTCGTGTACAATGAGCTTAGCTGAGTTGTGACGAAAAATGCAGGTTCTCTGGTAATTTAAGCATTGAGGTATTTGGACACGAGCAAATCCAAACCTAGCCTGGATCTCGGCAGCAGATTGTCACAGATAAAAAGAAGGAATAAAAAACAGGGGCAGGGAGAAGGAGCTGGAAGTTCCCCTCTATTCCAGCCACCTTGCATGGACCAGAACCGTACTCTTCAAGGAGTCCCAGTAGCTTTAACCAGGACAAATGCAGCCACATGCCTTAAGAAAGAAATGCCCCTTATACCTGGTCTCGCTCTATCGCAGATTTTTTATTTCTTCAGAGCAAGCTAAGAACTGTATTTCCACACAGCTTCCCCGCTTCATTCAGCTCTGGTGCCACAGTTGGAGAGAGAGCAGGCTTCCTTTGATTTTCAGGCGCCTCTTGCAGCGTCGAACGCGCCGCGAGTCGTGCGGCCGCTGCCGCGCTTTGAAAAGGGCAGAGCTTTTTAACGCCCCGCCAGGAATTCCTCGGAGCCTCCAACCCCGGCCTCCGCTCTTCCTTTCCCCGTTGTGTTGTGCGTTTTTATTTTATTTATTTATTTCGAACACCTCCCGCGTGGTGGTGGTGGTTGGTGGTGAGCGCGAGCAGCCTCCGAGCGGCCTCCCTCATGGGAGCGGGCGAGCGCGCCGTGTCGCAACGAGCCGGCGCGCGGGCGGTTATGAAACTTTCCAATAAACCCTCCGTGTGTCAGTATCGGTTGCTGGGAGTGGGTTCTTTCTTTTTTTAACTTTCTGGGTGTGTTTTTTTGCCTTTTCGCACGTGGTTTCGCCGCGGGGCCCCGGGGGCGGCTGTGGGGCCGTGCGATCCCCTCCCGGCGGCGCCGGCCCCGCGCGGCGGGCGGCTGCGGAGCGGGGCCCTCCCGACGCTCCAGGCGCCCGCGCGGCTCCCAAGTATTTTTTTCTTTTCCAAAGGCCTGGAGAAATTATTAACCGCAGCTCGTGACGTCAGAGCTGATCTGATTAAAGGTTTGTTTTCTTGCTGGCAGAGGTGTGCTCCCTGGAGGACTGGTTCTCTCTTCTCTATTTTTTTTTTTCTGTTTTGTTTTTTTCTCTTTCTCTTTTTTTTTTTTTTTTTTTTTTTTTTTTTTTTTTTTTTTAAGTGTCTCTCTCTTCTCGACCAGCAGACGGAGAGGAGCGGAGCGCTGGCGCTGCCGCCGCCGCCGCCGGGGCGGCGCGTGTGTGTGTGTGCACAGGATGGTGTAGCTGTAGCTGCCCCGCCGCGCAAGCACGCGTTTGACCATGAGGACTCTTCGCAGGTTGAAGTTCATGAGTTCGCCCAGCCTCAGTGATCTGGGCAAGCGAGAGCAGGCAGCCTTGGATGAGCGGGGGAGCCAGCAGCGCCGGGCCTGCTCCAACGCCACCTGGAACAGGTAAGGAGCCCGCGGCGCGCGCCACGGGCACGGCGAGCCCGAGCCCCTCACGAGCCCGAGCCCCTCACGAGCCCGAGCGCTGCTGCTCTGTTACAGCTGTGGGCGCCCCAGTGATCCCGGGCTCGCCGGTGATCCCCGCAGGACAGAGCCTGCTCGGTTCCACCTTGATGTAAACACCTCCGTGTGTGTGTGTGTGTGTATATGTGTGTGCACGCTTGGAACAAGGCAAGACAGCCCATGCTGGTTTGCTTTGAGCTGTTTAAAAGTTGGAATTCTCTTTATGTCAGATGCCACCTCCCTCCCCCCAAAAAATAATCGGGAAACCATTCATTTTCTGGTGAATCACTTATTCATCAGAGGAATTCTTTCTGAGTTTTCACCCTAACAGCCTTTCCAGCGACATTCATCTTTTGAAGATATGCCTAAAACTTCCGTGCATCCTTAGGAATGGCCTTCTTTGGTCCTTTGGCAAATGAAATGTCATTTCCTGGGCCAGCTAGCTTGGAAGGTGTCACCCGTGATGTTTTGTAATTGTTTGGAGATCCGGTTGTGGGAGGGAAAGTATCAGTGAATTATAGATGTGCTTGGTGAAAGTGTTTCCATTCTGAGCAAAACAGAAGTAGAAAATACTCCGTCTTCTGTCCCTCTCACTTCAGTAGTTGCACTCTGAGACCTTTATTATGAATTATTTGTTGGATGCCAGCAGCACACTGAGAACTTAAACTATTCTAGGCACTAAAGAGTTGCTGTTCAGTGTATCTCGCTGCTTAAATAACCCAAGGATGCTCCAGAGGTGCTAATTAAAGGTCCCTGCTCCCTGGCCTCATGTCAGTCAGTCCCTCGCTTGAGCAGCTGGAATCAGCAGGGGATGAGACACTGTGTGGTGGGAACCAAGGTGCCAGAACGTGATCCTCAGATCTTCCTTCTTGTTGCCCGTGTGCTGGAGCTGGATAAGTGCACCAGCTTCCGTGGGATCGAGTGAGTGGCTGAGGAAAGGCCGCCTCATTTGGAAATGGAAAACATTCCCCTTTTGCTTGGTATCTGCAAGGAAAGTCAAATCCCTGATGCTGCCACAAGTCACGCGGGTTATGGAAGAGTTGTGCTGCGTGGAGCCAGCGAAAACCCTCCGCTTACTCAGCACAAGGTTTTTCCCAGTGGGAAAACCTTGTAGATCCAGGAGGTTCCTGTGCCCAATCCAGGCAGAGCCATGGCCTGGCGCCCTTCACCACAGCTCGCGGAGTTCACATCGGATTAAAATAGCTGGGATTTTTTTTCACTCACGTTGTCTTTGATTCCTTTTTTTTTCTTTTTTTTCCCCCACTCCAGCTTCAGGCGAAAAGCGAGGGCTGAAAGCTGACTGAGGCGACCCAGTGGGCCGAGAAGCGCGGGGTGTTTCATCTTTAGCCCGCCAGCCGGAGGGGCCGAGGCAGATGAAATCCCTTGGGAGCTTTTCCCTGCCCCAGCTAGGCTTGGGAAGGCTACTAGTGAAGGACACTGAGGTCCTTTCTGGTGCAAGGAAAGGGAGAAGGCTCGTGGGAGCGGGAGATAGCGAGGAAGAGGCGAAGAAAATAGATCCGAGATGCCTGTTCCCTTAGTGAGGTTAGCAGCAAATCCAAGGAGGCGCACACAGTCAGAAAGAGTGTTATGGATCGGGCTAATTCTTACAGGGCTGTATTATGCACAATAGCTTGCTGTAAATTAATTTTTACAGTCATGGGAACCATATCTCCTCTGCTAATTAAAAAGGAATGTTTGCTCGGATCACGGGGAGGTGTTCCGAATGGAGAAAACATCCCAGGCTGGTGCATTTATCCGATACTTCTACTAGGAAGTGCTCTCGTTTCCAATATTCAGTGTTTGCTTGGAAAGCCCCCTGTCTGCCTGGGCACCAGCTGCTGCTTCTTGGCTTTCCAAGTGCCTTCCTCTTGGGAGGAGGGACCGTGGCATGAAGGGACTTGGCTGGCGGCAGTGACCACCGTGCATGGAGCACGTGCCGGCCTGGACTGTGGTGACAGAAACAGGGAGAGGAGCCAGAGTCGCTGCTAGGCCTTCCACACATCCCTGTGCTTGGGCAAGGCTGTCTTGGAAGCCAAAATCTTGCTGCACGGAGGCATTAGCTCCCTGGAACACCTCCGGGAAGGCGCCTCACGTGTCTCAACCCTTTCCTCTGCAACAGCAGTGTTTATGTGTGGCGAGGCTCGTGGTGGATTCACGTCTGCAGAGCCCTTTGAAGGCTTTGGGCTTGGCAGGCGCCGTGTGTTTTCACTTGTACGACGCTGCTGCGCCCAAGTTGTGGCCCATCCCTCCTCGTGGACTGTTTGACCTTGAGGAGGAATTTGGGAGATGAAAGGCACTTAGAAGCTGAGATCTTGTTTTGAAAAGGATGGGGCCTCATGGAAAACCTGGGGGATCCCACCGGGACAATAACTTGTGGGCACCCCAGAAAATGGGGTTTTCCAAACTGGGTTGAGTTAATTTGGAAACGCGGGTTTTTATTCTGCAACAAGAGTGTCTTCAAGGAGGCTTAGATGGGTTAATTATTGATATATTTATTAGCTGATCTGATAAATAACCAAATAAGATGAGCTGTAAGCTGCATAGTCCCTTCTGAAACTGTTGCCCTTCACCTCTGCTGTGCTGGTAACGTGTGGTTATTCACACAGGCCTGGTTTTGCTCACTGACTCGTTGCTTGCAGCTCTTTAAACAATAGGATTTGCAAACAGTAAACAAAAATGCTGTGGTGTTTTCACCCGTGCTGTTTGCATACGAAGGTGGCGACTGCTTTAGAGAACAAAAACTGCTAATGCACAACACGCAAGAAAAACCTTGGCTCACACCACCAGCTTGGCCAGGAGATAACAGCCTGAGAGGACCAGGAGCCTGGTCAAAACAAGCAGGGGCCCCAGATTCAGGCAGAGATTTGCAAGCCCAGTTTTGCAGTTGTTCCTCAGCCCGGTGAACCAGCCGTTTCCGAGCTGGCAGAAAGCAGTGCTATCATCACCAGAGCTCTCCTGCCCAGTTTCTTAGAGCTGCCAGTGGAAGGGCAGCTTAAACGCCAAGGGGGACAGACACCTCCCGCTTAGAGGAGGCGGTGGCACCGGGCAGGTGGCTGGGGACCCAGCGAGGTCTGGGTTTCGGTGCTGCCAGGTGAGTCAGGCAGTGGCTGGCGTGGCAGAAAAGTCATCCCCACCCTCCTGTCTTGGCACGCGGGCCGTTCCGCCGCCTCGGAGCGTCAGCGGAATGGGTCGTAGCTGGCGCTCGCGTGCGGGTTGGGTGTTTGCACCCCAGCACTGCACCTCTCCCTTCCTGGGGAATAAGTGCCTGTGGGAACCACGCACAAACCAAAAGCGTTCCTGGCCCTGCTTGTAGAAGAGGCTGGGGCCTGATCGCGATGGGAGGTTGTGACCCAGCTCAGTAGGTCCTCGGTGTGGGCAGTTCAGGGACAACTGTTGCTTCTTCCTGAGCCCTTTTGGGAGTGGGCTCTTTTTGTGTCCTCTGCTCTGCTTTCTTGTGCCTGGTGATCACACATTTACGCAGCCACTGCAGGCAAGACATTCATAGCACTGTGGGAGCAGGAGTGCACCCATTATGAACCTGCATGCCGTAGAAGAGTTGCAGAGAGATTATAAAGCACTTCCAATTTAGGCTGAACTATTCACATGCAAGCTTAATGACATCCATTAGGACCTAAGCCTCAGCGGAGGCTGGTGGCAGACGCAGGTTAAAGGAGATGCAGCCGCCTCGGGCCCCTTGCAGGACTTTGGGTGGAAGCAGCAGATAAGGGCTCCCCATGGGCACAAGGGGCCTCTTTTCCAGCTCCTCCGAAGACCCAGGGCAGGGGAGCGGGTGACAACCAGTATGCTTTAAGCAGGTGCAGCTCTGCTAAAGGCCAGCACTTAAGCACTTGCAGTCTGTCCCTGCCAGCTCTTGGTGGGAAAGCTTGCTCTGCTCTTTCTCCAAGGAGCAATAAGGGACCTGTAGGGCCCCTTGGAGAGGAGATCCTTGCCCTCGTTCAGGAGAGTGCAAGAGAGGGAGCAGCCCGGCTGCCAGCAGGGACTTACTCATTCTTGCCTCCAGCCGGGCAGCAGGCAGCATCACAGAGCTGCTTTCCAAAGCAGAAGAGCGTGTGAAGGCTGCTTGTTCGCTCCGCTACGTTCGTCGCCCTCCGCGTGCTCCTCGTAGTGTTAAACGCACCCGGGCCGCTTTGCTCTGTAGCGAGGCTTTTAGCTGCCACTTCTGAAGGAATGGTCAGTTTGAGCCAAACCAGGCTGCCTTGGATTGCTAGGGCATGTGTGGAGTGTATGGCGGGAAGAGGGACCAGGTGCCAGGAGATTCTGCTGCCAGGGAGGGCTGTGGGATGTGCCGCCCTCACAGCATCCCCTCAACACATCTTGCACCTGCAGGGCTCGGAGCTGGCAAGGACAAGTCTTGCTGTGCCCCCCGGCCATGCCTTGGGCTTGCAGCACGCTGCTGGATGCGACTGAGCCCTGCCAGGCTTCTCTGCCTGCAGGAGCCTGGCTTCCTTTGGTAGGTTTCTGCTGAGCCAAACTCGCCTTTGGCTCTTCGCAAGAGGTGTCAAACCCAAATCCAGGCCCCTTCAGGACGGGCAAATCTGGCCCAGGTTTCTCTTTGCAGGGCTCAAAAGCAGTTTTTGCTGCATCTTACTCGGCTCCAGCACCGCATGATCAGGGGAGGCTGCTGCAGAGCTCGGAAGAACGGGATTGTGGAGTCGCTAGCAAAATCTTGGGAGAAGGTGCATGGCACAGTTAGGATTTCCTGAAGATATTTCACGAACTACCGTAGGGGTGACTTCTCCCACTCCAGCTGAGACATGAAGAACTTGATATTTTACGAACTTCAGCCCTGGAGTCAAATGTGATAGAAGCTGAGTTGAGGAATGGGGATTAACTGACAGATGGAAGTGCTGCATGAGCCTTATTTCTGGAGGAATCAAAGCTGAAATCTGGTGTGAAGCTATAAAAGACAGCGCTAGGTTGAGGAAGAGAAAGGAGACTTCTGTTTCCTCCCGCTATTTTAAATTCCGAATTCTGGGCAAGTCTTTCAGAGCTTGATCTTGAAGCATTTGCTCCTTTCATCGACCCTTGGAGGTGCAGCAACCATGGGACTGTCCTGGGCAGCACGTGACACCTGGCAGGTTTTTGCTGTTTGGCATCCAAGGAGTCCCCGGGCTGGTAGCCGCACACCGCAGTGGGAGTGTTGGATAAGGGACTTGGTGCTGTTGCTCCGGGGAGTTTTGTCTCCATCTTGCCTTGAGTTGCTACCGACTGCAGCAGAAAATCACTGCCTCCAAGCAGGGTCTGCTTACAGACCGGGTACAAACAGCTTTGAAAGTGAAAAGGGAGCATTTGAGCAGGGCAGATGGTTGGAACAGAGCTCCACTGTGCCCAGGCCTGGCACGTCACCTCCTCTGCTGATGTCTCCGCTGCAGAAGCTCTCGGTCTCTTGCTCTTTCAGCTCAGTCTGGCTTTTCCTGCAGGCATAGCAATAGCATAAATCTGTGAGAAATGAATGAGTGGTGATGGTAAGCGGGCTTTGTAATCAATTCCGTGCTAAACTACACCCCTTTTTTATTGTTTCACTTTGGGGAATGGTTGAGAGAATGAATAAATTGCCCTAAAAAGTGGACATTGTCTGTTTTTCTCTTTCAAATTTTTAAAGAACTAAGCATTCTTGTTAAGCTCCATTAACCGTGTCCTAGTAAAGGAATGCTCTGTTGTGAGTTGAACTTTATACGTAGTGTCCAGACTTGATAAATGCTGATTAGTCGTTAGAAAGTCACGTAACCACAGTTCAAACAAACATATGCCAGCAGGGTAAAGAATATCATCAGGGATCTCATGGTGAAGCTGTGAATTGTTTCTGTAGTGAGACTTTTATTTTGCTTAAAGTATGTGAGCTCATGTTTTCTGAGATGCCTGGCCTCTGAGGTGCAACTTTTGAAATTATCAAGTTGGGATATATCAAAAAAAGAAGTGATTTTCCAAAATGGTGTCTGTTTTCTGGAGAGTAATCTCATGAGGGCTTTGACCTTATCTGAGGTGGAGTACCAGCAATCACCTACAACTTTGTAAAAGATCTTAAGAGTCTTCTGGAAAGAGATGTTTGTCTTCTCCTGGATGTGACACCTTTCTCGGACCAGGTGCTAACATCTCCTCCCTTGCTCTTTCAGTATCCATAACGGAGTAATAGCAGTGTTCCAGCGGAAGGGCCTCCCGGACCACGAGCTCTACAACCTCAATGAAGGAGTCAGGTGAGTAGCTCTGCTGGAGTTACCCAGAACGTTATCAGCCAGCTCGCACAGTAAGTGGAGTTTGCTAGCGTCCGTGCTCCCAAATTTCTGCAGCAATATTGTGGATTGCTTTCCTAGTGGGATGCATTTCAAGCAGTAGCGTTGACTTGGCTTTCGTGGATAGTCGTCATTGATGTGTGTCAACACATAGTCCTTTCCCTAGCTGCTAGGCCAAGCCCTGGGAAGCATCCCTAACATCTGTGGAAGCTGTAGAGCCTCCAAGCTGTGACATGATGCCGAAAGAAGTCCTGCCTTCAGGTCCTTCATGTCTAGCTTCTCTTTCCATGCAGGCAGAATACAGCAGAGATGTTACACAGCTGTCTTGTCAGCACAATCGTCTGGAAAACACAGCTTCAGGTTCCCATTTCTTCCTCAAACAGTGCTGAAACACTGTTTTTAACAGAATAGAGAGTGAGGTATAAAATAATGTATTTTTTTCTTAAAAAAAAAAAAGATGGTAAAAAGTCATTTAAGTTAGAGATGCCGAGACTACTGAGAGCTACAGTGGTCTCTGGTTTTACAGCATTTTAACAGTGCATATTATTACTGATTAAACCCCTCTTGCTGACAAGGCCAAAGGTTTCCTTGGCCTTTTGACAACTTGTCCCAGCACTTGGAAGAATAGTGACATGACAGTTTGAAGAAGCACTCCAGAAGACACACAGCTTAATACATTCCCTAGCAATCTTCAGATAAGACTCTCAGTGATTTCATTTCCCTGCCACTTATTCCCACTGCAGCTGGGACCAGGTTGCCTGTCAAAATCCATAGAATACCCAGAAAGCACCAGCCCAACCAGATTCCTTTAGCTATAGGAATGTCTTCAGAGAAGTCCAAGCAAATGACATATGGCTTGTGAGCTCTTTCTTTTCCCTTCTCCCTTTCTCTTTTCTAAATTAAAACAAACTCATTCTTCAGCTGGGAGAAAATGACAGATACAAATGAAGAGCTTTTCTGGGGTGACTGTCAGTGAGCGTGATCCATCAATCACTTTGGGTTGGTTATTGGAATAATGGTCGATCGTTACTGCTGTAAGTGCAGTTTGGATTCTCCAGCTTTCTCTAATGGATGAGAAAGTGCCATGCTGGGCTGAGGCTTCCTGGCCCGATGTGTCTGCCTCGGGATCCTTGCCTGCTGAGGAGAATATATATAAATATATAATATATATAATGCTAGAGAGCTGCTTTCACAAACTGGGCATCCGTGGCATAACCCTGGCCAGGCTAAAACCACAGCAGCCTTTCTGCTGCTTACATTTTTTTTCCTCTTACATCCAACTTAGCCCAAGCATCCTTCCCATTTACTACCAAACTTTGTCCTTCCTCCCAGTGACTGCATGGAGTTTGTTTCCAGAGCTCCCATGTGAGTATCCCGCTTGATGGTTATCATACAAACAGTGAAAATGACAAAGAACAGAGAAAATGAGAAAGCTGCAAGTGGACTAAGAGGACAGGGCAGACAGCTGGGAGGTCTGTCGCAAGAGGAAACCACAACACTGGTATTTTTGAGCGTGTTTGTTCACACGTCCAGCTGCAGCTGCTGTTCAAAAGCTGCATTCCCTTGGCGTGCTATGTTTTATGGCTGACCACGGGCATTAACCTTTTTAGCACTCCTGACAATTTACAACTGAGGTCCTTTTTCCTCACTTGAATTCAAAACATAAAGAAGAAATTACTGATTTCACAGCTATATGAAAAGAAATGTATATATATTTATATAAAAAGACTCTGACTTACTGCTGTTGCTATATTATTCAAAGCGGTTTCTTTGGGTTAATATTATTTAATGCAAAAATATCAGATTCATAAATATGACTTGAAGTGGAAGAGGTGCAAAAATCTGTATTTGCCCTCTGTTTTAGATGCACATTTTCAGCAGGTTCCTACATAAAAAGAAACATTATACCTATTTTTTCCACAGAACAAAATTGGAGTGTGTAAATGTTCAGGTAAATGGCTGATACTGATAACTTTTTTTTTTTTTCTTTACTAGGTAGTAAAATAAGCTATTTTGTTTTATCTGTTTAACTGGAGCAGATTCTGGGATGGTTTTCATAGCTAAACCCCGAATCTCTTAAGTTGACCCGCCGACTAAATACTAGTATTTCAGCAATAATGTTATGTCAGCAATGTTTGTGCATCTTCCCTTTGACTTGTTAATGTCACATACATCCAACTACTGTGTCATGCATATGCAAACGAATACTTACATACGTGACTTCATTTTCTGCACACAGATCTAGAGGCTTGTCACTCTGCAAGGGTCATTTGCTAGGAGATCAGGGGCTGCCAGCGTGTGCGCTGCCGTTTCCTTCTGCTTTCGTTCTGGCTGGCAGAAGTGCAGGTGCCTCTTCCTCTGCAAACATGTGATCTGCTCTTCCGCCCTGTCCCCAAGGGGGACGGAAAATAAACGTGTGCTGTACAGGGTGTTTATGCATTTCTTTTTTTCTTTTTTTTTTTCGAGATCATTGTTTGCCCTGCAGGGTTAGGCTTGTAGGGGTAGGAATAGGGGGTTGGTTTGGTTGGTGGGTCGGTTGGTGTTGCTTTGATCCCATGTTCTATGAACTACCCCTCTCTAAAATCTCTGTACTGATAGAAATGACAGAACACACAAGTGATTCCCCCTCATCCAAGGAAAAAAAAAAAAAAAAAGATGCAATCTAATTGAAAGTTTTAATTTGGGTCCACTTGCACAATCCACTGTGCTTGACATTTGTCACAGTGTCTAAATGCTGCAGCATAAAGCAAAAAATACTCAGTCTCATTTACACCAGTGCTCCCTGGCATTGTGTAACTCTAGCATTAGAAAGTGGCCTTAAATTTGGGGTTACAAGCAGCGTGGGAAGCCCTTCCACCAGTAAAAATGGGTATGTAATTTTCAGATTGCTCTTGCTGCTGAATAACTGTGCTCAAGCTGAAGCTAATGGAGCGCAGCAAGGTGGTGAGAAGATATTCCGATAACAGAGGTTGTCACCAGTGTTTGTCCAATATATAACTTCTCCCGAGCCTTCACTGTGTAATTTAACTGGGGATTGGCCAAGAAGCTTATTATGGTTCGTTATGTTTTCCTTTTTAACAATGCAGCTAATTCAAAGCTAACTGAAAACCAAGGAAGAAAAAGAAGGATAGGGAGACCCAGAGGAAGCAGGATGTCCTGTATTAAGACTAATACATATTTATAGCTGCCTCTCGAGTTTCAGGATATTGGCTTGATGCAGGCAAAGCACATTTTATTGTCATTTCCTCTTTTGTATCAAGAGTTCAGTCTCAGTAGAACCACTTCATTTTGCTTTATAATCTAATAGCTAATAAAGTTAAAGCCAGATACGTGCAGTGCTAGGCTTTCCGTTATTATTTCTCAAATAATGCTTCAAGAGTTAATTTCAGAATGAACCAAAGAGGCAGCAACAGGAAGATACCACCTTAATTTGTAAAGTCATTAAATAGACGATGAAGACCCCATACCAGTGGACAACAGTGTCATAAGAGCACAAAGTAGCTGTCAGCAAAACCAGATGCACTTAAAACCTGGTCCCATATCTGACTGGGAATCTTCCCTTCACTCTAAGCAGCTTTTCACCTGGATTTCACCACTGATACCCCTGTATCTAGAGGGGGTTAGTTAGCAATCAGAATTATCCAGAACTGGATAGATGACATTACAACTAGTTTTTGTTAAAGGAAGTTAGGCAAGGACAGAAATGCAGGGAGTTTATTGGATCTGGTTTTGCTGTGAATATGGATACTGAGAATGTCATAACATTGTAACACTGGTGGCCCCAGGGCCTCCCTGTTTCCCTAGAAATTAATGAAGGAAGCATGAAGTGTCTGCATTATTAGGGATTCAGGGAGCAAGAGGCACTCTCCGTTCTGCCCTGCCCGGGGAGATGCTGCTGTGTCTGTGCTGCTGCTTGCTGTCATGCAGCCCCGTGCAGGGAATTAGCTGCAGGCCTGGCGCTCAGTTCCTGCGGAGCTGAGAAATGGGAACGCGGGGGCTCGTGGATTGTCAGAGGGGCAGCTGAACAGAGCCTCGGCTTGTGTTTCCTGCTGCCAACACTGGGAATAAGCAGGAGGCTCTGGGGTGCAGAAAGGAAAGCTGGTGTTTGGAAATCACCTGCTGGAGGCAAAGGCGAATCTAGGCTTCAAAGAGGTCTTCATCTGTGGAGAGGGCAGAAGCTTAAACAAAGTCTGAGAGTACAAAGTATTGGTCAATATTCCTTTGTTTCATTTATTCGTTTATTTTTGAAACAATGACACAAGAAGGGCGCCAGCCTCAAATTGTATTGGTAAATGAATAAGATACTGTATTTTGGCCTTGTAAAAGGTGGCCTTTTTCTCCTTGCCCTGAATTGTCAGAAGATGTCGAGATGATGAACCTTGCAGTGTTGTAAACATCAGGGTCCTGTGGATTTTTTCCTGGAAGCTAGGGACATGTTTGGCTTTGGAAACAAGGCATATCTTATTTCTTGCCAGTTAAAGAATATGATTGTTTGCTTATTATTTGAAGGATAAAGCTTTAAGGGTTAGATGATGTCATACACCAATTTTATGTTTTACATAACTACACAATTGATCACAGGGTTTGGTGGCCTGATCGAAGTGTATCTTAAATAGATTTTAAATAGATACATAGATGCATGCATTTGAAATATGAATATTTTTAAAAATAGATTTAGGTGTAATAAAATGGATTCTAGATTTAGATTAAATAGTTTTTAAATATAATTTTCATTGCTTTTAAGTAGAATTTTAGCTTGTTTCCTGTGGTTACCTGAGATGATTCTAAAAAGACAGGTTTTGAAAAGAGTTCAATGCCAGATGTGCAAGTGTACAGAAAACCCAGCCCAGGCTGCATTTTTGTAAGGCCTGAGCTCTCATTTAGGCACATAAACAATGACCTTGGTACAGAGAAGTGCTAAATATCTAACATCCAGCATGGGAGATACGACTGACCTACAGCTCTTCAGCAATGCAGTGAGTTTTGTCCAGGTACAGCGTTGGAACTTGGCCATCTGCTTGGATTCAGCTGCTGAATTGTTGGAATTTTCTTGCATGTTGGTTGCTGTCTGATTAGGGTTTTTTTTTGGTTTAGTGCAGAGCACTAAATAGAGAGCTAAACTCTTCAATTTCCATTTGCTATTTCACTAAAACCATATGAAACTTCAGCTGGCTCGGATTGTGGCAAGGTTCAGGCCTGTGACAAAATTCACAAAATACCATCAAGTTTCGGGTTTCTCAGCGCATTTTGTCCCAGCTCTCAAGTTTTGTAGAGCAGAGATGATTCCCCCCTGGGTTTATTTCAGAGGAGCTGGGTGCTCCTTGTTCCTGCGTCCCCACATATTGGCATACAGGGCAAAGAGCTCTCCCACGTCTGGAGCGTGAGGCACTGACCAAGTAGAACAACTGGGTGTTTGTGAGAAGGTCCTGTCTTTGACAAATCTCCATTTCTGCTCAACTGAACCATCTCAAAACAGAGCAGATAGGTTTTCCACCCGTGGAAATGCTGGCTGATGCGTAACCTATTTGTTATGCTTCTGGAGTCTCTACTCATATCCAGGTATTTTGCTGTCACTGACTCCCTCTTTTCCATGTGCTCCACCTTTATGATGATCTGTTGGTTACATAGGTCCTTTTCTTATTCCTCTTCATACAGGCAATTATTGAAAACAGAACTGGGATCCTTTTTCACCGAATATCTACAGGTAGGCATGTGCTTTCTTTCATTCAGCTATTCATTTTTAATAATTTCCGAGCAGAATTGTTTCACCCAGTGTAAATGCTCATTTGAAGCCCTATGAAATCAGCTGAAGATTTCCACTGTTTTTCCTGTGGTCTGCATTAGGCCCTGTGTGTCATTTCTGGAGTGATTCAATTCGGATTTTCTACCTGTAGGTATGCATGTATATATGGATGCTTATAGTTAGATAATGAAAACTCAACCAGTGGAATAGATTCATGAAGCCAATGGGGTTTTTATTTGTTTTTGTGTTTTTTTTTTAAATGAAATTGCTGTCTTTTGATGGATTCCAGACATTTTCTTTTAGTTTTAAAATTTAAGCTACTGAATTAAGCTGTTCAGTGCAGTATAGTAAATAGGAAAGCCGTGCGATAATCAGTAAACATTGTCTATTAAAGTGCAACATCCTTTCTACCCAGGTAAGACTAACTATGTGCCGTGTGGGTCAGTCATCTGCAGGCTGTAAAGCCCTCTATATAGCTCAGAACAGGGGCTGTATTCTGAAAGTGTTAGGCAATTATATCATCCTTTCACAAGAATCCCAAAGGATTTAAGTGTGATGGATGAGGGAGGAACAGCCGTTTGATGATTGCTTATTAAAATGAAAGACCTCTGTTTTTCAATGTTAAGGAAGAATGGAATGTTAAATGTGATGGCTACAGGGAAGTATAGGACTGAGTAAAGGCAGTTTATATTTTATTTACAGAATCAGCTGCTTACAAAAGGCATGGTGATCCTACGGGACAAGATCCGGTTTTATGAAGGTAATTTGGATTTTAGCATGGCTGTATATGTCCATCACAGGTGCAGAAGCCTTCTCAAGGCAGTGACACTGTTTTCAACCAGTTCCTTGGATTATGCATTAATTATGTCAATTCATTCCTGCAATCTACAGTCCTGTCCTGCCTTAATGTTCCCACTGGCTTTCCTCAAGGAGACGTGATTGCTTAGTGCAGCAGCTAGGGAATAAGGGAAAAATTACCTCCATTGGCTTTCTTCAAGGAGAGGTGATTGCTTAGGGCAGCAGCTAGGAACTATAAGGAAAGAAATGCATCCAGCTTGGATGATCTCTATAGCTCCAATTATAGCCTTAAGGAAAAGTGAAAGAATAGAGTGAAATATCTTAATTAACAAAAACCTGAGCGCTGCAGTCCTAGTTAGATGAAATGTCTGGTTAAGTCCTGAATAATGCTGTGCTCATTGTTTTTAGAGTTATTCTGGATTCGTGCACTCATTAATGAGGCCAGAAAGTGGCTTGTTTCACTGCCAAGGCCCCATTTGTCAGTCTGCACCTTATGGAGGTGTCACTGTAAAGAAGTCAGCAACAAGAAGATTGCTTTTATATTCCAAGTGGCAAAGTCCAAATTAAAAAAGAAATAATACAGGGGTCGAAGTTGAGAGTATTAATCACTTTCTGCTTTTTTACTTGAATCTGGGCAAATCTGGAGAAGTGTGTTCATTAGAATTAGTCCAGACTGACAGAGTTATCGCTTGTCACTCAGTATCTTCTTATTGATGCGCTCATTCCCCTGCTTGTTAGTGCCACTGCTGCAAAAGACGCTAAGCCAGGTTCGTTTTTTCAGTGAGACTATCTAAACACAGGAAGAAAGTATTGCCCAAATGTGTTAAAGCATAAGTAGAAATTTAATATGGGCAAATATGTTCTGCTGGAGTCCCTTGCAGCGTTGAAATCACCCTCATTTCATGTCCTCTGCGACTGCACGGTGTTTAGCTGTGCTATTAAATATACTATTTCATCCTAGATGTAGCTATATGTTGTCAGTGAGCCAAAGGATGTCTGAATATTTTATAAGATTATTGTATGGGTAAATTATTTGAGGATCTTTAGGGAATCTGCGACGATTCTGAAGAAATGTGGCTTTCCTTTAGCTTCCAGGGCCACAGTTATAATTCTGCTTAGTCTAAATGTACTGTTTTAGCACTAGCCTGGAGACAACCATTCCCCTTAGTTACAGCTATCTGTAAATCTTAAATGTGACCTTTCCTTACTGACAGTACAGCTGATTGGATCAGGACGGTGCTGTGGGACCCGCGTTTTCTCATGAAAAGCAAATAGCCCTGAACACAGCAAAAAAGAGCCCCCGTTTCACATTGCAAGTACTCAAACGCTTCTAAGCTGAACACAGAGTTCCTCAATTATATAAAATAACAGCTTGGAGAGCACAAGGGGAGCGGAGCTGCAAGGACTGCAAGGCCTTCACAGCTGCTTCACAAATCACAAAGGAAGTTGTCTTTAAGTGTCATATTGACAAATTAACTCCAGAAAACCACTACATTCCTATCCTCTTTTCTTCTATTTTTACCAGCTTGAGAATCAAAATACTACCTCTGATATTTGAAATCAAAGCTGACAAGACAAACTGAAATGTCAGGCCACTCTCAAATATAGGAGCATGTTTAGCACAAAATAAAGTTTCAGCAAGCTGTTGAAGTTTATTTTGGTTTTGAATTCAGTGTATCCTCTTCTGGCCTCCCCTTAAAATATAGTCAGAAATGCTGGTGATGTGATGATTAAATTACACACGCATTTTCCAAGTGCTTTCTTGCTTGCAAGTGTCAACTCCCCAAAACTGGAACGTTTTAGAAGGATAGCTAATTGGGGATTTAAATTGAGGCTCTCATAACGTGATTAATGGATGTGGGTCCACCAGGCAGGAGGCAGAGCTTGCTGCCTGCAACGGTGCCACCACTGCAGGGTTCCTCCTGGCCTTGGTGGCCCCATGACTTGGACTTCCAAAAGACTGCAGTAAAGTTGGGAACGTGGAAATCCTGGGAATTCCTCTCCAAGCAGGAGTTCCCTCCCGATGCTCTACTTGTGCTTCAATTAAATGAGCATTTAGATGTCCGCAGCTTCCTTGAATGCAATGCTTATGGTAAGTGTAGGGATCTTTGCCTGACAGTAAAACAAACCTATTCTTGACCAGACCCAGAAGTCACATTCCTCTGTGTGAAAGATGCTGATCATCTACAAACTCTGGGGATTTTTGCACAGCCCACAGCAATAGGCCTGCCTGGGAAAAAGCAGTTAACTGTGCAGCCTTTCTGAGCTGCTGCACAGAAATCCATCGCTTTACAAAACAAACTGCCCACAGGATGAGAGGAATGTGCTACAGTAAAGGCGTATTTATCCCAACAGGGCAATTTGACTTCATGCAATTCTTAGAGAAAAATTTCAGAAGGACCCAAATTCTTAGTGTTCAGCACCCACTTTTGGAGCCAAATGTGTTAAAGGGCTTGGTTTCCCTTTAACTTTACGTGTTACATTAACTGATGTGTTTAACTCTTTTAAATTCTGCCCTCAAGCTTTAGACTAGCTAAAGTCCTTCTTGTGAGCAGGATTTCTATCTTTGAAACACTTTTAGCACATTGACCATAAATGCAACAGTACTTATTATTATTACTGCTATTACTACTGCTAGGAAATTTTGGACACAGTATCCTGTTGTGTTTCACTAGGACTAATTTAAGACAAATAAAAAAGAAAAGAAGCTTACAGCATATTTTTTAGTCCTGTATATGAATATGTAAGAGAGGATCTCAGCCTGATGATGCAGAAGGCAACAGTCTTGGAGTAGGTGACAAGCAGCAGCTGCAGTGTAGCTTGGTGACTGAGGTTTGTCTCTGAAAGCATTTGAAGCTGTGCCCTCAAAAGTGATTCAAGAGCTGCAGAACATGCCAAAGCTGGTGCTGTTTGTCATACGGGTAAAAAATGCAGCAAGATCAAGTACCCTGTAATAAAAGCTCGGTGCTCGACTGACTTTGGTTGTAGATGCTGTCTTGCAAAGTCTGGTTCTGAAGGTTTGCGTGCAAAACTAGGAAAACTGCTCCCTGGCAGGGGCCTTAAGTAACAGCATAATACAAATATTAAGGTTAATATTTGTTTCTGATACTGTGCTGATCTTGACTCATGGATAATGAATTTGCTCCCTGATAAGCTATACTGCCTTATCGGAATGCCTCGTGTGTTTATCTCCGTAATAGCTGCTGGGGGAGGCGGAGTGGAAATTTCCCCACCCACAGCCAGGTTAGGTGCATGGGGGCAGAAATCAGGGTGCCCAAGGCACCCAGGCCAGCTGGGGGAGTGTGGGTGGGATGGCAACATTCAGCTCCTCAGCCCAAATTCCTCTCCCAAAGATCTGCAGCTCCCACATTTGCCTCTAAAAGACACAAGTACTGAATGATCCTATATCCCAAAAGGAATACAAATGCCCTACTACTAAAAGCGTCTGGTGAATGATTCATCGTTGTGAACAACTAGCAGATTTGCATCATTTCCTGTGTTTCTTAGTCTTTGCAGTTAGCTGATTATAACCCAAACTGATCATAAGTTTGTTCTATGTTTTTGCAGGGCAGAAACTACTGGATACATTAGCTGAAACCTGGGATTTTTTCTTCAGTGATGTCCTGCCCATGCTTCAGGCTATTTTCTATCCTGTGCAGGTGAAAATTTACTCTGTTACTATAGAATCTTGAAAAACGGGAAGAAGCAGCTTTTCTGGTTCATCCACAGATTGATGCAATCTTTACCTGCCTCTGCCCGGGCCAGCTTCCCAGGGCTGCTGTTCTGCATAGTCATGTTATAGAAAGAAGTTAATTAAGGCAACCTGGCTTGAAAGTGCTTGGCTGAAAAAGATGAAGGGGAATTTTGGAAATAGGAGGAGTGTGCGGGGAGGATAGATGGTCCTTATGTCAAAGGGCTCAAGCTGAAAGAATAAGGAGGATATGAACCATACACTGAAATATGCACACAGTGAAATAAGTGCAGCTGTGTTGACTTCAGCATATTTGGGGAAACTTTGTAAACATTTTTGCATTTTTCCAAGTGAACTTTATACCTAATTTGTTTGTCCGGTTGTTACCAATCCTGTTTCCATCTGCAATTAATTGCAAACATGCAATCTTAATTTTGTGGCAAAGTTGTAGCTTTAGAAAAAAATGATTCTAAAACAGAAGACATGTGAAGACATGCAGGACTGGATCGCCCATTGACTTGTGTCATATCATGTAAAACAGCAGAAAGAGGATGACACTGAAAACCTATTAGAACCCCAGGCTGGATTTTTTATAAGTGCCACTTAATCTAAATTCAAGTCTACCTGGTAATGTAGGTAGACTCTCAGCATGATTTCAAAGACACTTATCTGAATTAGAATTCCCTTAGAAGGTTTTGGAAGTTGCACCAAATACCTCATTTTCACTGCCATGTTTCTGAGCCTTTGAAAATAATGCAGCCACACAAGACTTCTCGTCTTTTAAGTGGAAATAATAGCCTGAATTTTCAAGGGAGCCTGGAGGAAGCACCAAGCCCTATGTAATTTCAAATGGATCTGGGTGCCTTATGTTCTAAGCACAGTTTGTGCTTATACACTCTTGGCAATACCATTCACTACTGCTTTAAGCAGATTTGGGACCCTCTTCATTATATATAATTACTCTAAGAGAAAAGAAGTGGTGGGAGTGTCAAAGAACTTTATTCTAAATGAAGAGAAGTCAACATTAGGTGGATGCCAGGCCTTCTAGAAAGGTAAATATTTGACTGGCAGCACTCAGAAATGCGGGCAAGAGTGTGCATTTACAGCCACATATGTCCAAGGAATAAGTCCTGATCACAGCAACTGGAATAGTTTGACACCTGCTCAGCAGACGTAAGGCAAGCGGTGTTAATCTCCACAGGCAGAGAACTAGCCTCATATTCTTCAGAGGAGACTTTTTCCAGTGAGAAGTGATTCTTACATTGCAAAAAGATGTCTTTGAAGATGTATAGGAAACTTCACCTCTCTTCTTGCCTTATGCTGAAATTTCCCAAACTCTGGGAGGAAGGAAGATTCTAGGCAGACTGCAGCTACGATTCCTAACACAATCTAAAGAGCAAATGCTCGGCCAGTGCTTAGAATAATGGAAATTCAACCCTACCTTTTTAAAAAATTTTCTGTTCATTTTACTGCCTTTGAAATACAAAATGTTCTCGCATATTCTGCACTCAGGTAAGATTTCTCTTCAAGCCCCCACTGTCTTCATAGCTGAGGTGCGTTTTTCTTGGCAAATATACACTTGGTCTTTGTCTGTAGCAGTCGGTATTGTCAAATAGAACAAATTCATGGTGAGTGTTTGTGGGTTGTTTTGTGTCCTTTATCATATTGCCTCTGCTTTGCACTCATGTTTGCCATTCTGGTAATCCTTTAGAAGGAGAGGAAAGAATTTTACCTCGGAATTTTGACGCTCTTTTTTGCGCAGTTCATAATCCATTTTGTTGTGTCTCTCTTTCCAAGGGGAAGGAACCCTCAGTTCGGCAGCTGGCTCTTCTGCACTTTAGGAATATCATTACCCTCAATATTAAGTTGGACGATGCACTATCACGTTCCAGAGCCAGAGTTCCACCTTCTATTATCCAGATGCTGTTAATACTCCAGGTAAATTCGTTATTTTTTCTCAGGTGATTTTCTTTATCTGTCTTTCCCAACTGCATTGCTCAAATCTTCTAAAGTAGCCTCTGATACTGAGTCTCTTTTGAAAACTTCTCCCCAGAACACCAGCCATCCCATGCAATTAAATGTTGTCTCCATCATATCTAGAAGAAGGATGTGTAGACTCCTAGAAAACGTGCCTTAAGATCAAGGGGATTTGAGAATAAAGACTTTTTTTGCAACTGCATACTGCAAAATAGTGAGTTTTGCAAGAAGGCCAGTCTTTGTGGTACTAGCATGACTTCCATTAAAAGTTATGTGTTGCACCACTGGTGATTTGGAGCATAAAGATTCACAGCTGATGTAGGCAACAATGTGAATATGCAATTTGTGGTTGTATCGTAATCATAGAATGCTTAAGGTTGGAAGGGACCTCTAGAGATCACCTAGTCCAACTCCCCTGCTCCAGCAGGGACACCTAGAGCGCATCCTAGAGCTTAGGCTGCGTCCAAGTGGGTTTGGAAGATCTCCAGAGAAGGAGACTCAACCACCGCTCTAGGCAGCCTGTTCCGGGGCTCTGTCACCCTCACTGTTAAGAAATTTTAATTTTAATTTTAATTTTGTTAAGAAATAACCATATTTTCAGCCACTATGACCAAATTGCATCAAAAATGTAGACATAAAAAGGTACAAGATGAGATGTTGATATTTTCTTTCAGTATTAGATTTTTTTAACAGTAGTGAGGAGAAACAAAAAGAGAAAATGCAGGCATAAAAGCACATTTAAGAAAAGATTTTCTTAGTTGAAGACAAGCATGAGTGTGTGATGAGGAGAAGAGGGATGAAGCAGAGGGAGAGAGCCAGGACTGGAATTCTTAAGTCATGAGGAAAGCTGAGAGTTTCCTGAGTGGTCATCTTTTTATTGTTATTTTTATTATAAACAAACATATTCAGAGCAAATAAAAGAATATAGTTTCTCACACTTGAAGTCACTTTGCTTATCATCGTCATGCAAAGTGGTACTTCATCTGGATTAGTTTTAGAAGACGGGATAATCTGAAGGCCGGTGATGAAAATGGAGCAAGGAATAAGATTATCTCCGCTGGATCAAGAAAGGATAGTTCAGCCCTGCTATCACAGTGCACATATGTTGAGGTGTATAATGGTGTGTTTAAGCTAGATTTCTCTGAAAAGATACTTAGGCAATAGCATTGCCTGCTTGCCCCCTTATCTGCCTCTCCCTAACCTCCCTCTGCCCAAATGCTTCTTGAAACTTGGCTGATTGTGGCGCAGCGACAGCTATCTCTGAGATATTAAGTTCCTATGAGCTTCATGGAAATTAGGGTCTGCAGAGAGCAGAAGAGCCTCCGGGAGAAAATGGAGCATGGGCTTAGCTGCATAATGAGACATCAAAGAATTCACGTAATTGAGCTGTGAACGAAACTGTGCTAATAGACACCAGAGATTCCACATTAGAGAGCACCATCATCAATACCCTCATCGCAGGAAGGTGGCCTATCAGACCTCATCCCTTCTTGGAGACTTTGGTAATTTGCTTTTTGAAATCAGGCTTCAGAAGCAGTACTGCTGACAGATCTCCCTAGTTTTCTGGGGGTGGAGTTTTCTTGGCTTGTTTAAACTTTCTTTTCAAAAGAATCCGCAGTAGCTGTGATTAGGATCCTGCTTCCAGTGAATTAGGTAGCCTCTTGATTTAGGAAATCCATAGGAGCTGACGTGGAGCCACTTGCCAGGATCAGTTCCTAGAGCAAGCAATTTCATGGCAAATCTGCTTTCTTCAGCAACTGGATGTGTTAATAAGGTAGATGCCAAATTGGAGCGTAAAGACAAATCCATTCTCATTGCAAGGCTGCTGATGGAATAGTGATAGTAATAGTAATAGTAATAGTAATAGTAATAATAATAATAATAATAATAATAATAATAATAATAATAAAATGGGAGGCAGCTTGACCTTGGGTGTTCATTTCTGCATGTGTTACCTGCATCTGTGCAGTGGGGAACCTGGTGCTCTTGGCAATAGCTCTGCCAAGCTTGAGGCTTAAAAGCTAATGGAAGTTACGGTAAAGGGGCAGGAAATGGGCTGGGAATGAGCCAGTTACATGCTTAGTAGTGTTAGTCAATTAACTTGATTTCATAGCTAAGTCTTTCTCCCAGATTTAAATGTCAGGCTAAGCAAAGGCAAAATTTATACATTTGTGGCGTAATAATGGAATTTCCTTGGGATTAAGCCAGTGTGTGAATAGGGCTGGGGCTGAGAGAGCAACTCAGCTGTCCAGAAACGCGTGGTGACCTTGTGCGTGTGGGTTTCCTGCACTGAGAGAAGAGGTCTTGGTGTGGGCACTGTCTAATCCTGTTTCTGTCCGCCGTGGATATCTCTTCCATAGCGAGCTCAGTGACACTGCAGTGGCTTCCCATGACCTGAAGGTGAGTCTAGTCATGTTGACCCTTGAGGAAGTGTTGGTCCTGATGCCAAGCCAGCCGTGCTGCGGTCCTGGACGGCTGCGTGTGGCGGTTGCATCACTCCAGTGCAGGTCATCTGGTTCCAGGCAGCAGCTGTAACTTCAGCTGAAGGTCACATACTGGCGTGCACCAGTCTGTCCTGTTAGGCTGGATTAAAGAAGCGATGGGTTTTGTAACTAATGCAGGGTACAAGTGGTATAATCATATATTAGCTTGTCCTGGTGTAGAGGTAGATCCCTGTCAGTTTGTCGGGAGAAGATGCTTTTCTTGTGAAGGAGAAGGGGACTTACAAGGAGAAAGAGGAGACAGAAGCTGTAACAATCCTTGAACTTTATTCAGGAGGTAGGTGCTGATCCAGCCAAGCACATTTTACCTGAGCATGGGCAGTTGAATTGGTTTCAGCAAAATTCCAGTATAATTTCATTGCCGTGTGTCGCAGCGCAGTGCATGTTACTCGTGTGTTGCTTGCTCGGGGGGCTTCCCTGTGCCAGAGGCCCCACAAGGAGAATAAAAGAGCCCCTGCTAAAGAGCTCCAGAATAAAATGGAGCCTGGAATGAAGTTGATCCCCAGACTTAGTTGTCTGGATGATATTTTTTCCTTCTTTGCATCAGCTCTTTCATCCTCTCCTCTGTACACTGCTTGCTGGAAGGATCCGTACCAGGTATTTAAGACCCTTGCCCAGGACGTGGCAATACAGCTGGGACAGAAGGGGTCACCAACCTGATATGCCTCATGGTTTGCCCACAATGCCAGATTCCTCCGTTTCCTTGTGTTGAAGACATCAAAGGTAAAACAGGCAGAGAAAACTCCTGTCTTCTCTCTGCACTCCCTCTTTAAAGGAAAGAAGAACCTGCATTTCTGCAACAAAGCTATTACAGCTATTGTAGTGGCTAACTGTGTAGCTGAAGCTGTGTTGTAAGGTACCCTCCACTTAAAGGAATAGAAATTAATCCTCCGGTTAATTAGTGCACTCAGCTTCTCCAGTCCAGTAGATTCACATCGGGATATAACCTGGTCCTGGTTGTGATCCTGGTTGTTGATATATCCTGGTAAGCTGGATATATCCAGGGATATAACCTGGTCTGGTTGTGACCAGGTGGGCTACTGCCCCAGGGTGGATGGAAAGAGCCATATCTCTTTGCACTTAAAGGGAGGTTAACCAGAAAGCTCAAGCTCTTCCTGCCTGAAATGTTTATCCTACATGGTTGCTCATAGACAGTATAGGATGCTCAGGATGCCTCTGAAACGCTCGTATGCCTTGCAGGGCCTTAAAGAGCAAGGATGTGAATGAGACAGGTAAAAGAAGAACTAAAACTGCTTTTCAGTGCCAAAATATATGCAGGAGCTCACGTATATGTTCTGTATTGTCAACAGTCTCTCCTCGGTGACCTTTCTCTTGGACTGGAATTAGGAAGCAGGAGAAAGAGGGATAAGCAAAATGAGAGATTAGAAAGGAGTTTTCTCCCTTGTGTTCTGTGAACCAAAGAGAGCAAAACTACCACCAGAGTGTAAACAAAATGTGACTAATTTCTCAGATCACATACTGTAAAAAAAGCCCTTTACCACTGAGATGGGAACACCTTATCTCCAGGTATCTTTCTTGAGGTCTGAGAAAGTCAGGACAGGAGAATAACAGAGTGTTTATCTACATGTCTTGGTTGACGGCAGGATTATTGCAGTTCACAGAATCTCTCCGGGCGACCCGAGGTATTGGAGAAGCAGAGAAAAGCAAAGCACCGTCTCTGTCATGCTGAGGGATGAGGCCTCACTAAACCCCAGCTCCGAAGAGAAAAATAAAACCTGTGGTTTCCTTTTCGGCTTCTCTGAGCTTCGCCGGAGCTCCCTTGCCTGTTGTCTCTCTTTGTAAAGGGAGACAAACAAGACAAAATGCGCAGAGCTGCCTGGTGGGCCCTGTTTGTTCCCTCTCCATGTCCCTAACTGCCTGTGTGACTCCTCACGCTGGAAAGGGGCGGAAAAGCGCCTCGCAGGAGCCGCAAGCAAGTGCAAAGAGCAGCTTGATGGTTCCTAACAAAACGCCCTGTGCTATCGGGAGGCCGCGGGGCTCTCGCGGCGGGGAAGCAGATTTTCCACGTTGCGCTGCGAAGCACGGAAGGGAGGCCGGTTTGCTGTGGCCAGAGGGTTTCACACGGGGCTCTTGCTTTTCTGAGGTAGCCTTCTGAAGGCTTTCGGACCTGGAGCGAGGATTGGGCCGAGTGGGGTGTGCGTGAGGTTTCTGGGTGCTTTTCCTCTTGTCTTTACCATTTTAATCCCTAGTTTGGTAAGATGTGCAGGATTGGAAACCTAAAAATAACTGTATCATACTCCCTATATAAATATAAGTCACCATATGCAAAAGCAGAGTTTACCCTGGATTGTGGAAGAATATATTTTCCTCTTTCCTTGCACATAGATGCTTTTCCTGTGCTGGGTGCATTAAATCAGGAGTCATGTAAGGTATCTTACAGCCAGGCTGGTGCCTGACGTGTAGTGAGGTTTCCTATATTGGTTTGTACTGACATACACGCAAAACTGAGAATCTGGGCTTTGAGATTTAATTTCACAATATTCTGGGTATAAAAAAAGATGCTTGCTTCTAAGCAATAGCCTCTCTCTCTCTCTTACTGGTTGTCTCTGTCAATAAGAGCAGCTTGCATAAATTCACACAGGTTTGTTACCCTACCATGAATTTGTATGGCTGTGACTTTTAACAAGGCAGAGCATTCATTTTTTGAAGGAGAAGATCCTCTTGGAAGAGAAACATGACCCCTTTTTTACCTAGTGAGGAGTATTTTTTCTATTTGCTTTTGCTTTCCTTCGTATGCTTTCTGTTATTGTGCCGGTTTCCTGGTGCTGAGAATCATTTCAGCATGGAATTATGAAGAAAACGCTGGAATTGCATCACGTGGACCTTGGGATGAGCTCAGGCAGGTCGGGACATTCTGAGAACCGGCCGGGGGCTTCAAAGCCGTGACGGCAGCAGGAGCAGGAGCCCCCGTGCAATGGGGAGGAAGCAGTGAGGTCTCCACACACCCTGTGGCTCTGCTGCTGCTTCCCATGCCTGGGAATATAGACCCTCCTTGGTTATAGCCAAGGGGGGAAACCACTTCACAGGCTTCCCCCCCCCCCCCTTAATGCTCTTAGTTCTGGTCTATGTGTCCTTATTTCAAGCCCCAGCACTTGTTTTCTGGAGGTGCAGAGAGCAGGCAGCAAGCAGGGTTGCTGGTAGGCTCGAGTGCAGGGGGCATTTTTGGCAGTAACTCAGACTCACCCCAGTTGTGGACCCTGCTCCTAACTGCAGCCCCTGAGTTGTTGCAGCTGATGTCAGCTAGGTGCATGTACAACCCAGGCTCAACCAGATTGTCCCAACAAAAACACATGCCCTCGGCCCTGAAATTTGCTTCCAATGACAAACCTGGGCTGTTAGAACCTGTACAAAACCTTATAGATGGGAGAGAACCTTAACTGGTGAGAATAAAGAAGAGGTAAATGAATCAAGCCGGTGTTCGTGTGAATTACAGTGTCTACAGAGTTTACAATTACACCGGGGAAGAAGGAGGAGGTTTCTAACTAATTGCATTAGTCTCCACAGATGTCCTTTGTGGACCCATTTTGGCCTGCGGACTTAAACTGGCATAAAGATAGTATAGAAAAGTGGAGCCTTGGAAACCTGTGAAGAGGAGATGTTCCCATGGCCCGCAGGTCCTTTGGGGCGCAGTGCTTTAATGCGCCGAGGCTCTCCTGAGGGAATGTGAGAAAGTTAATCCAAGCTACCTTTCAAAGAAGATTAATTAAGCCTCCTTAAAGCCCTTTATGGACACTCATCTGGAGAATTAAAGGACTAAGAAGAGAAGCAAGTTTAAATTAGCTCTAATTCCGAACCAGAGGCCTAAGCACAATTTATCTAATCGGCTTTCTGGTCTCAACAGAGTGAATATTACTGCTTTTTTCCTGAGTGTCCCTGGACTGACAAACCTGACCTTCCCGGGTGGGCACTGGGCAAGCAGAGCAGTTCCCACCAGGAGATGCCAGAGGCACCTTCACCTTCTCCCATCCATGAGTGCTCCTTCCAACATCCCCTCCCTGTGCCCCCGTTTTGCTCTCCCTCTGGCCAGCCAGGAGAAACCCTGGAGGAGCTGCAAGCTCAGTGGTCATGCAGAGGGTGTCAGGAAGCTGGTGCTCGTGGGCAGCTCTCTCTGGTCTCAGTGTCCCCTCTCCTGCCTTGGGTTGTGTCCCCAGGCAGGGTCAAGGCCCAGCACTGCCCTGGTGCAGGCACTGACCAAGTCCCCTCCAGCTCTCTCTGCCCGCAAGAGGTGTCCCCAGACTGTGGATGGTTTTCTGTAGAAAGGGCTTAGAAACGACTCTTAACAGCTCTTTCTTTCCATCAAGAATGATGTATTTTTCTCCTGGGTATTTGGATTTGGGTTTCTTTCTCCTAACTGTGCTACAGAACATTACTGGAGGGAGATTTTTCCATGTAATATCTCCTGTTCTGTGGCTTTTCCCCAGAAGAGGCATTGAGAAGCAAAAGCATGGTGAGAGATGAGCAAAATGCACCTAGGCCTGTCCCCCAGCTCCCCTGGTCCTGTTTTGCTGCTGTTACCCCCACTTCAGCATCCTCTTTCCCTTAGTTGAACCAGGATGGGATGGGGCTTGGAGGCAGCACGGATGAGCACAAAGGGAGAAGCAACCCCTCCTGCATGGCACAAATGAGATTTCTGAGCACCTGGAGGAGTTGGTCCTTGTTCCTCCTCCAAGGTTGCCTACTCTCCAGGACAGCTGCAAGGAATTTCTGCCGAAATAAAAGGCCAGGACAAGCCATGAATGGACTGAATGCGCCTCTCGGACTCATCGTTTCTTGCCCTTTGAGTGGACAAGGTTAATAGGTGCTTGCTGGCAATTTCACGTCCTTACCCTTTGCTCTCTTGTAGCTGCAGAAACAACTACATGACAGAGTGATACGCCACACTTACCGTGAAATTCATTAACTTGCCCCTACCCAATAATTAACAGCAATTAAAAGGCAACCAGTTAATCATGTGACCAGGCAGCATTCAGATTACCGTCCCTATTTAGGTCATCATCTCCTCGTGAGTGTGATTTTATGGCAAGTAAATACATTGGTGGTTTTAGTTACCCAACTGTCTTTGAAGGCTAAGGTAATGTGATCTTTGTGCCGGTATTGCAGGTATCCTGTTGGACTCCAAGGAAAAGATAAACGCCTCGTTCCTCCTGTATCATTCATGAGCCTTTATCATGGTTTTATTGTTTAGCTGAAGAGAAGGAAGCCTTTGAGAAACAGTGGGATAGTTCCATTTCTGACGTGTCTGAGTCACACCAGGACAGATGTTCAGGCAGTATGAAGCTAGTGCAGCTCTGTTGAAGCTCGAGGAGGAATTAGGCTCATAGTTTTTTCTCAAAAGTTCTCAAATATGATTGTATATTCAACAGTGTTCTTCACATTTGAATTGAAAAGCAGAAGTTTTGCTCTGTGGAGGCGGCTGTGTAGATACCTAAATTAAATCAAGGATGAGTCAGCTTGGAAAAAGTTCTTTCCATGTCAGTAGTGGGACCTTGCCTTCAACAGAGGCAGCTCAGGGTGTCCATTCCTGCTGCATGGATTCCCACCACATGTTGATCTGCTCCGGTTGGCTCAGTTCCTCATGGAGGATGAAGCAGCAGGGAGGATCCTGAAGGATGAATGTTTATTAATGACCTAAAAGGTGAATTTCTTGGTTGTGAAAGACCCCCTGCTGTGTCTTTATTAGCTGTCTGGCTGTTGAGCTTCGACGGGAGACCGACTAGCACATTCAAATCTCCAAATAACTTCCTTCCTTCTAATCATTTCATATCTTTTCGTTATCTTCCATCTTTGTCTTCTGCCTTGTCTTTTGCAACCCTGTGTATATAACCCATAGCTTAAAGAAAAATCATATACTGGATTCCTGCAGGTAAGAGGAAGGCTTTTCTTGCCCTAGTGTTTGATCCGGTCTGAGGGGGAAAACCCTCTTGCACTCTTTCTGCAGCCAAGCCACTCTGAGAAACTCTCACCAACCTCATGCCAGCCGGGTCTGGGTGTTTTGTCTTCCTTATCTTTTGTCTCCGTCTCAGTGTCACCAGTGAAAGGAAGAGGGAGACAGAGCTGCTTCTCCCGCTGACACTGACGTGACTTGGCACTTGCTGAAGATGAAAGTGGCTGTGACAAAATCTTTATTTCTGAGGCAGTCGTGGGGATGCGAAGTGCTGGCTTCTGTCAGTGCTGCCATGCAAACTCCTCACCTCTTACCCCCGTGAGCACTGCTGGGATGAGAAAGGAGATGGCTAGAGATGAGACCAGGCGTGGTTTAACCCTTCATATATTCTAGGCTTTGCCAACATGCTGGGTTTAGGCTAAGGTGATGGGAGACAACACTGCCAGGGGCTCATAGGGATACAGCCATGAAACGTCTGGCTGCATAAATCTTTAACATACACAAAAAATGGACAGGTAGCACGTATGGGAATGGCCTTCAGCGGCCAGTGTATCTTCATTAACACAACTGGGGTTGTTCTTACAACAGTAATTGTGGTAAGAATTGAATCCTGTTACTCAATAACAGTAATTACCTGCCCTGTAAGTTTGCTCTGTGTACTCTGTGTGCTCTATGTGCTCTACACATTTGCTCTATGTACCAGCTAGAGAATCACAGAATCATTTTGGTTGGAAAAGCCCTTCAGGATCACGGAGTAAACCCATCCCCAGGCTGCCTGCTACTCCGTGTAGCTGCCTGCAAGCAGAGGAGCAAGCAGCTCTCTGGGAGGCTTGCTGAGCATGGCCCCCATGGATCACTAGGTTTTCCTCAGAGAGGAAACTCTTCGCTTCCAACCTCTTCCCACATCCCGAGAGGCGCCTCCATCGCCCTTAAACCCGGCACCTTCGGAGTTAAGCTGGAGATTACAGCCAGCAGCCCCATCCTTCTCTGCAGGATGAGCGAGGCCAGCATTGCACTTGCTCAACTCTTAGGTAGCAAAGATGCAACTGCAGAAGGAAAGTCCTTAAATCCATCCTCTTTCCTGTTCATGGGGATGCAGGAGGTAAACTGGGGTTTTTTATTATTATTTTTATCTCTAGAAACTAGTAATCTGGTTGTTTTTGTCCCCCCTCCATCTCTGTGGTTAAATTCTGGAAACTAGTAATGCTGTCAGTTACTGGCCATCTCCATCCCTGCAGTGAAACCATTTCTAGCACAGATTGTTTGTGCTTAAGGGCTATTGCAGACTGTCATGCAGCAAGTTTTTGCATTGCTGCTGTCAGAAGCAGGCACCGTATTTTAGAAGAAATCCCACACTGTGTATGCCCTATTTCTTCTTTTTTTTTTTCATGCCCTTCTCCTACTATCAGCATTAGTGACAAAATGTTGAATTCTGCGAACTTTTGGCCTGATGCTCTGCAGCTGATTTTATACGCTGTATTTTTCTTGCTGTGAAGATTGCAAAGGCTGAGAAGAATCAGTTCTCAATCCGATAACCCCGTGCATAAACAAAGGCCAGATGCTGCCCCAAAAATGCAATGGAGAAAGCTCCAGCTGTATAAAACTGAGGGCTTGGTCTTGCACACGGGGTTCCCACATGGGCAAATGCCAGCGAGGGGCCCAGCGCGTTCATGCACTCGGGACATCCTGATGTTGTGTGGGAGCCTTGCTGTGCTGCAATGATCAGTAGTGATTTAGTGATGCTGTAACACATCTAAGGTGGAAAAGCTGCGGGATATTAAATGTGTGCATAGTTGGGATGCAGATGCCCATGCAGAATGCAACCTGTCGCACACCAAGGAAGGAGCCCTTGCTCCAGCACAGGTGACGCCAGCAGGGAGAACCAGCGGCCCGTGGGTCTCCACTTCTTCCTCCTACCAATTCCCTGCGCCACAGTGGGGTTGCTGCTTGGCTGCACAGGTTTTGCAAGGTGGGACCTGACTCTCTGTGAGATACTGGTTAATCTTGGCCTGCGAGGGCAGCCTGGCCCCTGCAAGCAAGGCCGTCTCCTGGGCTCAACTGCAGGGCAGACCTTGCTGTTCCTGTGGTCACCAGCGTCTGCGCGCCCGTGCCGAGCCTCTGCCCGCAGTGGTGTCCAAATAACAGGCATTTTGCTGTAGATACATGGGGTGTCTGCCTTGTGGTGGGCCCTGTGACTTTTAGTTTCAGGTTTTCCTGTGGGTGGTTGAGCAACTATTAATATCCGGTGCTGGCCAGAGCAGCAGCACTGAGTGTGTGGCTCTGTCAGTCATACCGACCCGTGCTCGGCCACCAGTTAAGGGAAGAAGTGCATTTCTTAAAGCATTTGTCCTTCCTCTGAGGAATCTGCTGCCTTTAAGCAAAAAAAAAAAAAAGTAATATTTCTCAGCCCTTTTCCAGTGTGGTTAAGACAGGGCACCCCTCGAGCCCAGGACGTGTCTGACCCCACGAGCACCTTCCTGCAGTGACGTTGCTTTCATGCAGCACCCAGGCAGGACCATGTCAGCAGGCATGGTTGGGAGGCCAGATGGGGACCCAGCAGACCTAGACCAAGGATGTCCCAGCAGACCCGGTCTCCTTTTTTAGAGGTGCAAGTACAGCTTATTATGTGGGTGGCTTTTATTATTCAGTGGTAAAGAGGGAAGTGAAAGGCATCTGACTGAGAAGACCTTTCTGGATCTTACTAGTGGTGGATGTTACAAGTCAGAATGGGAAACTTTAAAGGGCCTGTGACCTTTTCATGAATACTGAGAAAAAACATGAGTTTATTGTTGAGCAGTCAGCAGTAGCTTGGTGTTTCATAGTCGCTTATGCTTTTTTTACACACAAAAAAAATGAGTGAGGACTAAGTATTTCGACACAAATGAGTTGCCTGAGGCAACTTCCAGTTGTCCTGAACTGAAGCAGCCTTTGGTGAAGAGCGATGTGGAAGATAAGCTCAGCAGAAGAGCTCACAGGACGGCCTGGGGTTCGCATGAGGCCTGGAAGAGACTCCCAGAGCTCAGGACTGATGTGAGTTATCGGGGTAGAGCAGGTGGCAAAGGGGAGAAGCGGAGGGAGGTGAAGAGTTAAAACGAAAGAAATCAAATACCCAAGAGCTGTGTCCAGGTGGAGATCCAGCTGCAGGGGAATAACGTGAAGCATCAACGGAAAGCACCCGAGAGAAGCAGGTAGCAGAAGGAACAGCCAGTTTATTTCTAGCAGCTTGCCTGAGAGAGACATCCTCTTCCCATGTGCCTGATTCCCAGAGGACATCGAAGCTTTCGCTCCAGCCTTTTTCTCTCCAGGAATTGTCATTTATACGCTCAGTTCTCTTTTCTGCCATCAGGAGGGTGATGCACGGCAAGATCTGTAGGGTGAGAGGCCTAAGCAGTGCGTGGCACTGAACCTCCTGCCTTTCCGACCCGTCACAGCCTTCACAAGCCAGGCCTTTCCGGCAAGATCTTCTGCATCTGCTTACAGGAACGTGGGAAGCCCAAACCTCTGTGTCCTGTTCCAGCCTGGCTCTCTACTATTAGAGACATACCAGACTAGCAGCAGCCTAAGCAGCCTGTCAGGGCTGTGTCTTTCTTTTATTTTTTTTGCAGATTGCTTCATGTCTGGGTTTTGTTACAGGAGCCTAAGTGGTCAGCATGAAGTGGGAAGTGGATGATTAATTCCTGAGACAGCCCGAACACCTCCCTGATGGGCTGCGCTGTCTGTGGTCATTAGGATGTTCGCTGAGGACTGATGTATTCCCATAGTGCTTGCATTCTGGCAGTGCTTTTAAGCAGGCTTGTAAGCAAAAAGGAAAGGATTTCAGTTATTGTGATGAAGAAGCAACGTGTGCCTAGGTGCCCCCCTAGCAGGGGCAGAGGGTGTAAATGTACGTTTGCAAATCTGTGCAATGTAAGTGTAAATGTGTCATCTGTAAATGTTCATCTGAGGCAGGTTTTCAGGTTACATTTAGGAAGGATTCTTCAGTGGCTGTTTTAGGAGCGCCGTGAGGCTTGGAGAATTGCTATAAATTTTAAAAGGAGCCCGTGGGCTTCCATGGCACCCTTGCTGTTCTTCTGAATGTGCCTGCTTATTAGCAGGGCCAAAAGGAGAAACTGCCACCCGTTCTTTCCCTTTTGATTTCATATGAAGTCATTTAAAAACATCGTTCCTTTAAGACCCCAGCCAGGGTGGATGCAGGACGGTGCACCCAGGGTGATGGGACGACACGTTCCAACTCGTGAGTTTTGCTCCTGAGCACGAGGGATGTTTTGCTGGAACAATGCACCTTAATGTCATGGTAGGGATTGCACAGTTACCTTCTAGTTGGGAGGGCAGTAACATCCAACACCTAAGTCAATAACCTGCAGTCTTCAGTGCCATGTGACCCTCTGGGGACGTTTATGGGTCTGTATGTCAAAAGTAGTGGTGCCCTGGGTCCTTTTAAGGCTTTCAGACTGCGACATGCAGTTCTCTTTCTCCAGACGATTTAATCAGAGGTAATGAAGTAAGCAACCTGGGTGCCGTGTTATATTCTGTAATATTTATCTCTTTTCTTGATGCTGACTGCGACCTTTTCCGTTTGCAAGAATTTCACCCCATCAGAACTCCAGTTACCATTATCAGTGCCTTGAAGGATGCTGGGGATACGGCAGACTCCTGTCGCCAGAAAAAATACATTATTAACTTTCCAAACATCATGAGGTGACTGTTGCATTTCAAAACAGTGTAACCAAAATCAGGACTTGCTCCACAGCTACACTCTTCCACAAACACTAAGGCTCTTGCTGCTGTTTGATATTGAACTATTTTGGCCTTCAGCTGAGAAATAAATGGGTCAGGGAGAGCCTATGAAAGGCACTTAACAGATACATCTAACACTCTGAAGGAAGCGGGAAAGCCCTGCTAAAATGAAATTGGGTTCATAGATGGTCACAGTAATATTTTAGAGTTAGTTTTTGCATG
>VZSG01000210.1:205449-223347 GCA_013398315.1 Nothoprocta pentlandii | reverse complement strand
GGGGGTTGGACTAGATGACCTCTGAGGTGCCTTCCAACCTTAAGGATTCTGTGATTCTATGAACATGCCAGAAATTAGTTTAAAATAATAGGTGCACCTTCACCAAGCCTCCTGAGTTATTTCTAGGTTATTTTTATCTGTTTTTAATTGATTGAATAGCATGGGTTCATTCTGCAGCTGCCGCGGTGCTTCCAAGCTTGCGGACTCACCGCCTATTCCCTCACTTTCCTGTTTGTATTTGTGAAGCCTCAAAGGACTTAGCACATTTCCAAAGATTGTTATCCGTTCTTTAACCCCACTGGTGAAGCTCCTGTTTCTGCTTAGTTAGCCGTGATTTATTACTTTTCATGCATAAACTTCTCTCAAGTGGAGGAGCAGAAACGTGGCCAGCCGTGTCCGTCAGCCAAGCACCGCGGCCCAGAGGCAAAACACGCCACTCAGAAACTCATATTCTCAAACACCCAGGCCAGTATTTTTTTTGTAGACACTTTTTGAGGAATCATACCAAGCAACAGATGCATCCTGGACATCAGGATCCCTTCACATATTGAAGGAAGTGTTGCAGTTTTACTGATGTGACTGCATGCTTCTCTCTGGCTTCTTTGATTCTGGCATGTTGATTGGGCTTTTAACACTCCGAAATCTGAAAATTCTGCTGAATTCCCCCTGAGTTTGACATTTATGGTCTTAACTTTACGAGAAGATACATCAAAATATATATCCTACATCTGTACAGAGCCACATTGGCATGTGGATGTGCTTTGAGGAACATGGGAATCCTTCAGGTGAGTAGAAAGGGCTCTGACCAGGCAGCAGTAAGTGAAGAGAGACCCCCAGGTCACAGCACTTACCTGGCAAGCGCCCAGCCTTTTAAGACCACTCCTGGGTGGAATGGGATAATGAAGTGCTAAAAGCAAAAGCTTTTGCTATGGGCAAATCTTACCGTGAGTGGGTTTAATGTGATTTTTGCCTGGATAACAAGTGCCAAGGAGCTGTGAAAGCGCCTCAGTGTAAATATATATATATTTATACTTACAAATTCGTGTTTCAACAGAAGTATATTTTGTTGAAAAGATCTTGGAAGGGGTATTTCAGAGTCCTGGCTTTATCTTTTCCTTAATCCTGGTGGCTTTGCTTTGATGGCAGTGACACCTCGTGGTACCAGCCCCTGGTGCAGCATCCAGGGCTGCTTCATCTTTCCTTTGCGTGGTCAGTGCGGGTTTATGATAGCAAAAAAGCCCAGCAAGGTCTTTAGTCGATCTTTGTGGAGTTAATCCTGCATTGCCCATGGATGCAGCTTTGTACACCTGATACTGACGCTGTCCAAGCTGGAGTTTCCTGCATGGTGTGGGGGAGGTCTCTCCAGCTGGTCTCTCCACATCTCATCTCATCTGGCTTTCCAGGAGGAGGAATCAGCTGTGATGAGGAGACTTGCTGTCTCTCCGTGCCTGTGAGCAAAGGAAGAGTTTGGCTCAAGGAGACAGAGCTCACCCGGGGTGTCCTCTCTCTTTCAGGGGGTTCACGAGTCGAAAGGCGTGACTGAAGATTACTTGAAACTGGAATCCCTGATCCAGAAAGTTGTTTCTCCTTACTTGGGCACGTACGGCCTGTATTCCAGCGACGGACCCTTCACACACGCCGCCTGTATTTTGGGTAAGAATAATCGTGGCTCTGGTTGCAGAGCACGGAGCACTTCCCTGACAGGCTGCCCCACACAAGGTCCACCTAAGAGGAGACCGTGTCTGCTGACCCAGCGTGGCCAGGCTCCTTCCCCAGGCAGGCTGAGGATGTGCCCTTAGAGCAAAGCACGTCATTGTAGCACTGCTTTTTATTTTAAACCCGTGAGTCTAGGGTGTATCTCACTTTTCCACTGTACCTTTGAATGAGAAGGTTGGCCCTGTTTCTGGAGTGAAGAGCACTGTTCCTCAGTGCACAAAGACGGTGCCAGGTGGTTTAAAGCTGTAAAGAGGGTGGGAATGGGGCCCCAGGAAGAATGGGTGCTGAGCCTGCAGACATGCAAAAGCTTTTGCAGAGGGGAAGGTCCAAAGGAAATCTCCGTGCTGCTGAGAGAAGCAAAACAGAGCGGATCCCGCATAGCAAGGGCAGCTCCGATGCCACGGAAGGGAAACTTCCCAGGGTCACCTCAGTTAGACACTGGAATAAACTCTTTCTGGAGCCTGGGGAATAATACCCATTACTAGAGGGCCTCTATACATGTCACATAAGCACCCATAAGGAGCAGGGTGGCTACACCGGTCCTGCCTCGTGGTGGAGGGGCCGATGAGGTGACTTTTGAGTCCCTTCCAGTTTATTGTCCGTGATGTCCTGAGCACCAAAACGTTCAGGGACTCCTGCAGAGGCAAGATTAGGCCTTAGGCTGGGGGTCTTTTGAAAAGCCCCTTTATTAATTGGATCTGATGTAAGTGCAAGGGAGACACTAGCAGCGCAAATCGAAAGGGAAATGTGGCAAATTGTACCCAAAGACTTATATGTAAATACAGCAATAGCCTGCTTGAATGGAGAAAGCAGAGGAGCAAATGGGTTAAATGGTGCGTTTTCTATGCAGGCAATTTAATCTGTTTGCTTGCCAGGAATGGTCAATAAGGTAGTAGATTTTCCCCTGAAGCTGAATGGAAAAAAATGGTTGCATTGCAATAGGCACTTAAGAAACAAATCAGTTTTACGTGAATAAATCCAAGCCAGTTATAAGAAACAAATCAGTTTTACGTGAATAAATCCAGGCCAGTTATTTATGGAAAATGGTTCAAAATTACTACTTTATGTTTGTCACTTGCCATTAAAGGGCCACAGGCATTTAAATATATTCCCAAATTGATGTTTTCTGAGTACAGGCTTTTGTATGTCAGGACCAAAAAAAAAAAAAAAACGTAACTAAGGCCTAATAAAATTCCAGTGAAATAGGTTTCTAGAAAGTGAATGTTCCTTGTGATTGCAGAAGATGGTGAGGTTGGTTGGTTGGTTCCAAGGGAGTTGAGCACAAAAGTCCCTGCTACTTTTAAACGAGCACATCGAGTTCTGTCCAGCTATTTGGTGGTAGGGTGGTAGGATTTAAAGCAATATTTTTTGTGGGACTGCTGCCCCCCTTTCTTCTCCATGTGGAGAGCCTTCTCTTCCAGCCCAACCTCGATGTGACCAAAAAGCCAGAGCAAGCAGTTTTCCTGGCACGGTCGCACCAGGAATGCTTCTCTGAATGCCAGATCAACAAGGACAAGGTCTGAAAGTGAACTCGGCTCCCTCAGTTTTCGGTGTTGAGGCAAACATCTGCAAAATGCAGTTTGAAGTGCGGGTTTTTATTTTCCTTTTGTGCAGCACATGACTAATTTCTGTCCAGGTTAACAGGTCGGTACAACTTTAGAAGAGTATTTCTGAAAGAAACAGTATGGGCTGGAGGAGATACCGACATCTGCATCATAATTTAAAGTGGGCAGTTTATATCCAGTGACTGTGGTCACCTTCCAGCCTGTCCCTCATTCCCTTCTCCAGCCATGTCCCTTTGTGGAGATGGCAAAGAGACAGCAGCAGGGAGAAAGTTCCAAAAGGGAGATTAGTCACACCACGTTTTCTAATACAAATGAGTCTTAGCAGTGTGAAATCTCCCCACCAGTTAGAAAGAGATGATCTAGCTCCAGGAGAACATTGCAGTCCTGAAGCACTCGCCGAGGATCTCCGTGCTGAATTGCTGCCCTCTACTGCTCAGTGTTTGGAAAGAACCCACTTGGCCAAAAGCAGCGTTAATAAAATTTCCATAGGAAAAATGAAATTTCTGAGGGCAGGTTTATGCCCCCAAACTGCTGCTGGGGGCACCACAACCCAGCTCACGCTGCACAAGGATCATGGTGCTCTTTGCTTGCGTGGCCTCTGAGCAGTGCTTCAAATCTAAGTTCTTTGAAAATGATTAGTAAGAACTGCCTGCCTTACTCCTTGTGCAGGGGATTTGCAGGGGCCTGATTTTCCCGAGGTGAGTGGCTGCTTCCTTGCTTTCGTATGGAGATTGGTAACAATACAGTTTTGGTTTGATGGGAAGAAATGAGGTTTTGAGAGCACAAGTAGGGGTAAAGTGAAACATAGCCTGATTCCCTTAGACCTGGTGCAAAGTTACCTTTCAGACACCTCTCAACTACTAGCAATTAGTGATAACCTTTACAAACAAAAATAATTAAGGGCAGAATTTCCCATTCTGAATTCATTTGGAACTGCATCTCAAGTGATACACGGTAGCTGCTGAAATCATATAAGGGAATCTTAGATATCATGTTTAAAAATGGCCTTTAATTCAGTAAAGGGGGCTAGAAAATGTGAATCCCGTGGATAGATAAAGCCAGGCAGAGGTATTTTAAAAAATCTCTGTGGTTTAAGAAAGACTTACGGTCCTTAGGCCCTGGCCTCTTCTTTGTCCACACCTGTAGTTTGTGATACCATAGGAGTGGCACGTGCAGGAGATAGTGACCCGAGTCTTTGTCTGTTCCCAGAGAAGCGGTACTTCAGGCGCTCCAAGTCGGGTGACATCCTGGCCAAGAACCCCGTGGTGAGATCCAAGAGCTACAACAACCCGCTGCTGACGCCCGTGGCCGAGTACGAGAGCGAGGCCATCGCTGCCAACGGCACGGGCATCCGGAGGCACTCCGTTTCCGAGATGACCTCCTGCCTGGAGCTCCAGGGATACTCCAATCTCACCACCATCATGGACAGTGGTTCCAAGAGCTCCATGACGGCCGCAAAGAACTCGCTCTCAGGAGACCAGGAAAGGTCTGGCGCCGGTTCTGTGCAATGTTCCAGCAAACTCAACGCAGCTGAGCCACCACAGAAAGGACTGTTTCACCCTATGGATGACCCACGTAGGTCTTTTGAGCTGGACAGGGACCCTGCCTTGATTCCGGTTCCTTCTTCCAGCCCTGAGAATATAGTGGATCAGATTTTGGAGTCAATCGACTCCGATTCTGAAGGTATTTTCATAGATTTTGGCCGAGGCTGTTCCAATTCGTCAGCCTACAATGTGGACGTGAACAGACAGAGCATCATGTGAAGGTGACGTCAGGGGACAGATCTGGGGTTTTAATATATTCTACATGGAAGTTACTAATGTGAGGAGTCAGACTGTGGGTGAGCTGTGTATGCCTAGGACCAGCCCCTCAGGTGCAGGTCACCACCACTGCACTGAAATACACAGAACAGGTGACAAGAGGTGGGAACAGGGGAAAAAAACCCCCGGCACCTCGGTACCCACCCGCTCTGCAGTCTCATTTCTTACTGTCTTTCTAAACATGGGGATTCACAAACTGAAAAGTGTCTGGCAAGTTGCTCTTAGTGCTCCTGGCAGTGTTTGCTCGGTAAGAGAGCCTACCAAACAGCTATGATCACTTTTACCTACTTCAAGAAATTCCTGTAAAAGTTCAGGTTGTTCTCTGGACTGTAACATCTCAGGCAGAGCACAGAAACATATCCTTAAAAAAAAAAAGAAAAACCAAAAAGCAAAGTTTGTGGCCCTTCATGCCACAGAAAACAGTGATAAAGAAGTCTTTTAATCTTTTACTGTACATCTTGTATGCACTCCCAGTGATGACTAGAGCCCTTGGGAAAGGGAAATAAACAGAAACGTGCTACCTGATGCCATGCAAAGGCTCTTGTCTTAATGTTCTGTTTCCCAGCCAGTGCCTTGTGCCTGGGAGAGCGTTGTCTTCAAACTGGCTCTTAAGACCGTGTTACATTGCCCTGGGTGTACTTAACATGGCACTGCCAGGAATTCTGTGCACCGTCAGCTCCTGGGGTGTCTGCTGTGTGGAGAGTGTCCAGCACGAGACAAGTTACTTGTTTCCTCAATAAATAAAAACATGTAAAATGTTTTCATGGCAAAATCCTCATTATATATTTATGTTCTTAAAGGAATACTGTAGGAACAAGGAATGTATTTATGTTCTTAAAGGAATACTGTAAATTATGTATTGATAGTCGGGGAGTACGAGCCTTGTAGTTGTTCTCATCCAGAGCACTCTCAGCCCTTTGATTGTCCCTAGCAGTAACAAGCTAGAGCATCCGTGCCAGTGGCTTTTCAGGGGACTGATACACATGATGCTGACTGGAACTGGCAACATTACTATTTTTATTATTTCTGACCCGAGGATTCTGCAGGAAATGAAGAGCAATTGCAAGTTGCCTGCTGCAGGGGACTGCTTGGCAGGACTGCTCACCAGCGGGTCGGGCGGCACCTCGGGCTTTGGTGCAGGTGCTGCAAGATCGCCCAGCTCAGCTCTGCGCCTGCACTGACACTCACCAGACTTCCACAAGTTCTGATTGCGTTTCCAGACTCGAGGCCTGGCTTGTGATGCTTCATTTCTGTTGGCCTCATTACTTGGTCTTCTGGAAACCATTAGCTCAGTCTCTTTGTGCCTTCCTGCTTCTCTGCTGGAGTTTTTGGGTTCCTAATGGACGGGCAGGCTCCCCTTAATACAGAGATTTGGGAAACTCAACGGAGGAAGGAACTGCAAGGAGGAGGCCAGGGTTAGGTGCCTGTCATGCTCCTTGGTGTCTGCTGTGTTCAACTGCCAGCCCTCCCCTGCAGGTAGGCACTGAAGTCAGGTTTAAAAGTTCATTTTTCTCCAAGAATAAAGAAGTTCTTCTATGCCTCAACAGCCACAAACCTAGCAAAGCAGGACATCCTTGAGCAGGATGTGAGCGCTTCCCAAATTCTTAGGTCAGGAAAAGTGAGTTTGCAACCTTGCCTACCCTGGCAGCAGGAAGACTATAGGTTGGCTTATGTTAACAGCACACATATACAGACTTAGGCCCATTCATCAGGACAATGTTGGGGGCAGGAGGGGAGAGATAAGGGGAAAAGAACAAGGCCAGCCCCAAAAGGTGTGACTACCAGCTGGGATGGAGTGGAGGGAGTGTTTAAGGGAACTGAGCTCAAGTGTCTTGTGAGTCATCAGTTGCTTCTGGGTGGTGGTGAGTGTGTTCTGCAGCGCTGCTGAGCCAGAAGGAAGAGGCTCTTACTTACCCCCTCTGGAATGGTAAGGATCTGGGTTTTCTGGAGTTGTAGTAGGTTAACCTGATGATGCTAAAATGGAATAGGCTGTGGCAGTTGTTCAGAGCTAACTGAGCTCTGTTTGACTTTCCCCAAGCAAATGTGGTGGATACAGAAGTGTGCTTTATCTGCTCTGCAAAGGCTTTTCTCGGTGTAGTTACTGAAGAAGGAGCAAACTCATGTTGAGAAGAGCAGCTCCAGCTGCATCTAAGGCCTGCTTATTAGTTAGAGAAAACATTATAACCCCAGTAGTTCTGCTAGAAAGAGTCTGAAAACCTCAAGTCAAAGAGAAATTCCCTCCTGCAGTGGTGATTGAGTGGCTTTTATCTCTGCTTCAAGTTTATATCAAAATATGTAGGTGTTTATGACTACAGGAGCATTTCCTGTCAGCCTGTCCTCTCCATGCTACCATCAGCTGAGACATTTCACATCCCAACCCCCAAATAAGGTTTTTGCTGCTCTTCCCTGGTTGGGATGGGTTTCCAAGCCCTCCGAGGGGTATACTGAGCACCTGCTGGCACTTACTGTTCCTCTCATCAGCGCTGCAGGATGAGCTCCGCAAGCAAAAGGAGCAGCGACACCAACGCTGTGAGTAGCTGCAGAGAAATACTACAGCTCCCCGAAGTACAATCAGCACTAGCAGAATAACTGGTTGCGAATAACACTGCCCAAACAGGGACCGTTTTGCTTGAAAACAGAGGAAATGTCTTCCCATTTTTCTGTTAGTTCCTGGCAAGCTTTTCTGGTCGCCGTTGTCACTGAGACAGACGTGCTTGCTGGTACCAGCAGCTCCGGTAAGCTGCTGGCTGAACCATGAGCTATTGGAGCTTGGGAGCTTACGTATGGGCAAGAAGAGCAAACATCTGGGCCCTTGCTAAATTCGGGTCCAAAATATGTGCCCTCAGGGGCTGTGCTACAAGCATGGGCTCTGCAAACTTGTGGCTTCTTGCTCTGCATGGCATGGTGGCAAGGGAGCCGGGAAAGTGGCAATGCCAACACATGTTGCTGTGCGAAAAAGCCCCGTGTGCTGCCACCTGGAAAAGCCAAGGGGCTCGGCACTTGGCGGAATGAGGATGTGGTGGCACAAACAGACCTTGTGTTACTGGTTAGACTTTCTCCATCCTAGTCTTTCATCTCCTTCATGTCCCTGAGCTCTGCAGTGTCATTTCAGAGCTGTCACTTAAGAACTCTTCCTGAGTATCAAAAGTCTGAGGGGGAAGAATCCTCAGATACCACTGGATGTGGTGATGCCGCCAACAACATATGCAGCTCCTTTAAGAAGTCATAAATCCTCAGCACCACATCCTCCAGGAGACTAAAATATTTATTTTATAATTGGAGGCCTCTTTGCACCTTTCCCCAACAGGAAGAAACCCCCCTCACTGTTACTCTCACCCCAGCAGTGCTGCTCATACCTGAACCCACGTTTTGGAGACTTGCAGGAAGGGCTCAGCTTTGAGCCCCTTGTAATGCTGCAATTACCTGGGTGCCTTAATATTCTTCAGGCAGCTAATATGGCTAGTAATTAAAAAGTGGGAGTAGCCAGTCCTTTCCTAAATGGTCCTTGTGTTGCCTCGTTGGATTAGCAAGCTGGATTGCCTACCTGAGAGAAGAACCCAAAGCTGGGGAGCTGAGCAGAGAGAAGAAGGAAATGGATGTACACGCAACCCCAGCAGCTGTTGGGCTAGAACCAAATGTTTAGGGTTTGTTAGTTTTCTCGGGAAATGAGATATTTGGGTTATGTTTTCACTAGGGAGGACCTATGCCTGTATTCTCACGCATAGGAATTTCAAACTCTTCCCCAGTACCATGTCCTGAGCAGGCTTATTGCATAGCTTTAAGGCACTGAAAAATGCTATATGGCAATTACCTCTTCATAATATGGGTTTAATAGTCTTCATCTGTCTTCTTTCCTCTTTAAGTTGTCAAGTGCACTGTAAATTGTCTGTTGCTTGAAGCTTCAGAATAAAGTGCATGCAACTAGAGGCGGTGAATTAGGAAAGGTGTGTGCTTAAATCAGCAATGCAGCCCAAACTTTTAAACTCCGTTTAACTTTGCTACTGTCAAATTCTTGCTGGACCTGCATCTCTGATTTGGGTCTGTACATGCTGATGCATTATTATTTATGATCCACTCTTTATCTCTCCTTGCACCTTGTTCAGCTTTCCCCCTCGACAGCTTCCTCAGAGGCACATTTACAAAGACACATTTACAAAGGAAATCAGCTCCCTGGAGCTGATTTAATACTCTCAGCTTTCAGCACTTCATTTTCTTTCTTTTCCATGTGTTCTTACCAACATCAAGCTGCTTTTGGCCTATTATTCTAAATAGTTTAGATCTCTCTGAAATTTCTCATGTTCTATCCTTGTTAAACTCAGTAACCCCAGAGAGCAAATACTTCTACCTCATGCTTCAATCCCTCTTTTCCATCACTGAGTAAATACATTAAGCAACACAGCAGCTCCTGAAGTAACTTATGAGGGCTTGCTGCTCATCTGCTGCTAAGGAAAGTCAACACTGCAACCTCTTTACTTTCTGCTCCTTAGACAGTTCTTGATCCACGACAACATCTTAGCTCTGACCTCATAGATACTTTTCCAGCAATTCTGTGTAGAAGATCATGGAAAGTCATGGAAACTATCAGCCAGTCCTCCTTTTCCACCACTTGACTAACACCTTTAAAAACACCAGAAGGCATTGCACTTGACTTCCTCTCAGCAGGTTGAGGGAGGTGATCATCCTCCTGTACACAGCCCTGGGGAGGCCACATCTGGAGACTGCGTCCAGTTCTGGGCTCCCCAGGACAAGAGGGATGTGGAGCTGCTGGAGAGAGTCCAGCGCAGGGCTATGAGGATGATCAGGGGCCTGGAACATCTGCCCTGTGAGCAAAGGCTGAGGGAGCTGGGCCTGTTCAGCCTGGAGAAGAGAAGGCTGAGGGGGGACCTGATCAGCGTGTATAAATACCTCAAGGGAGGCAGTGAGGAGGAGGGGCCGGCCTCTTTTCAGTGGTGGCCACTGACAGGACTAGAGGAAATGGCCACAAGCTGAGGCACCAAAAGTTCCCCAGGAACTTAAGGAAAGATTTCTTGACAGTGAGGGTGCCAGAGCCCTGGCACAGGCTGCCCAGAGAGGCTGTGGGGTCTCCTTCTCTGGAGATCTTCCAAACCCGCTTGGATGCAGCCCTGTGCCCTGTGCTCTGGGTGTCCCTGCTGGAGCAGGGGGTTGGACTGGATGATCTCTAGAGGTCCCTTCCGACCTTAAGCGTTCTGTGATTCTATGAAAGGACCCACAAAATAGACCAGGGAGCACATGGTGCCTCTACAACAGCCATCTACGGACAAAGAAGGGGAGGGGCACCACCTAAAAAACATTAAAATTGCTATTGCCAATAAGGATTGACCCTATCAGGGTCAGTGGCTGGTGGTAAGAACATGGATTTATCCGATCCACAGCTATAACCTAGTTATTCTGGACTGCAGAACACTTGTTAGTGGAAAGATCCAAAGAAATGGCCCTGCAGGATCCTTTCATACCAACAGAGAACTGTGTAGGCCAGGCTCACATAGGTTTGATATCACCGCACACTCAAGGAACCAGAGGCAAGGCCATAGAAATCCCGCAGAAAACATAAAAAAAAATCTTGGTCCAAAGACTGACTGCTATCCAGCAAGGTTCCTTCTCCAGGAATTACCTTTAGACTCTTACGCTGGGAAAAAAAAAAAAAAAAAAGCTATTTGTAGAAAGCTGGACTTCTAGAAAGACCTGTAGCAGCTTGGTCAGTGATGAAACGGGAAATTATACGAGACAGAGCAGATAGCAAAGCTGTTTTGAGTCTGTTCTGTTCTCATCTCTTTCTCCATTTTCAAGCATGTGGCCTGGCTGTAATTTCAGTACTGAGGGAGCATCCTAGCATGTGAACCAAAGGCTCAGCTTTTGTCACAAAGGTCCTGATGAGCAGGCAGCATTTCTGTACTAAATAAGAAATAAGAACAGTCCAGTCATTTGCATTAAAAAAAGACAGAAGGATGATTCCAACATGTGCTGATAGTCGACATTTAAGGTTTTACTTCTAAGCATCCTCTGGAGGCAACAGCCACCACAACCATGACCGCTGTCCAAATCCCTAAAATCTATTCAAGTCTGGGAGCCGAAAAGATGTGACAGTTTAGGAGCAGGTAAGCAGATATTTTTTTCAGGAAAGAAGAGAGACACATCTTCTCACGCAGGAGAAGTTCAGCAGTGACTCAGTGCTATATCTGAGCACTCCTACTGCCCGCAGCAAGACCTCTGCACCTACTGTAGGCATTCAGCGCAGAGTGTTTAAGCTGCGGTGGGTCAAGGGACCCCCCTGCCATGCACAACGCTCACTGAGTAACGCTTGGCAGATGCAAAAGGAAGGCTGGCAAATTAGCTCTTCAGGATGGACAGGTCATGAAGCGATTCCCACTGACAAAGTTAGTCAAAGTCGGACACTCTTCTTAATGCATCCCCGGATCCCGCTTTTTCGGATGGGAACCACTGTTGTGGTACCGGGTTTGGTCCTGGCATGAGCACTGCCTGTATTTGGCACAGGTGGGAGACAACACACGGAGATTTTACCAGGACTTAGCTGCAGCTCTTCTTGGGCGCTCTTGTTTTAACAGTGGGTTGGAGCTTGTGCAATATTTTTGTGTTGCTCTGCAGTCTGGCCACTGGATTGCACCATTGCTCCAAATAAGTGCATCCAAAGTCAAGGCTGCATCTGGGAAGGCAGCTCTGCCTGTATAAAAGGTCTTTTGTGCTCTTGCTTTACAAAGTAACCTGGTGAGTTTTCTGAAAGAAAATCAGTCTTAGCCCAAACTTCAGCTGTGGGTTGAGGGGGACTAAGAAACATGACAAACTTAATGCCTTGGATCTACTTGGAGCTCAGTTCCTGTGACATACTCAGTCACTCTGCTGGTGAGCTGTGCAAGGTGTCTTGGAAGAATTCTGCCTTTCTGGCCTCTCATCTCATGGCTGAGGAGATTCAGAAACTGGAGGTGGCAGTTGTTAGTTTTTCTGGAAAAGCCTGGGGCTGGGGGGCAACAGAAGCAGAGAGCATGCAGGCTGCCCAGCGCAGCTACAGCTGCTATAGCAGGGCCATCTCCTGAGATATGGAGTGACCCATCAGTGCTCAGCTCCACTGAGCAGTCTCCTCCAGGGTCTTTAGCAGATCTTCACCAAATCTGAACCACCTTGGCTTACTTTAGTCTCTGATCTAGACATTGTGTGGGTTGTCCAGTCAGATACAGAAGTATCTGGCTTGATTTGTATTTTGGTTGTCTCTAGCCTCCAACAGACTATCCCTCTCTATCATTTGTTTCAACCAAGCACTTGGCAGCTCTAGCATGTTTAGCATCCTGTCCATCCCTTCAAAGCCTGTCACTTGTGTCTGGCACAAACCAGGCCACAGAGACTCCTCTCTGGATGGCTTTCCTCAAGTCTCCCTAGACTTGAAATGGAGAGCCTTCTCCTAAGTGGTAAAACAAAAAGGTAACTGTGGATCTTAGTTATGAGAGGTGGTTGACTACTGAGGTGGCTGACAACATCTCTACTTCATAGCATCTTTACTCAAAACATACTTTTCTGTGTTTAGCAATCGCATACATAAGACACATGGTCTTTTTGATGTTTTCTGGATGGCAGACAACTTTAACCAGGCAATTATTTTGTGTTATGTTTTGGTTTGTTTCTTGTGCCTGTGCTCAAAGTCCTGTGGCAGAGCCATGTCCTCCATGATTCTGGTCACCTAAACTGGCCTCCTGGTGTCTTCTCACCTCATCCACACCCCTCTTTTGTGCCATGATTCGGCCGAGAATATTGCAGCTTTTCCTTGTGACATGGCTCCTCCCACGGGTGTTAACTTGGTTGCTCACACCTGAAACCTGCTTTATTCATTCTGTGAAGCATTTTGACGACCAGCCCACCACCAAAGACTCTACTAAGCAAAACCTTAATGGTGATGAGTTACCTCTGAGAGGTGAGAAGACCCTAAGGTTGCTCATACAGAATGAGTATGGCTGTGGGAGCAGGAGAAACGGTGGCATCAAGCACATGTAAAACATCAGTAGATGCTCTGCTTTTTTTCAGTTGGTGCAAGGGGCTGTCCCAACTAGGAGACAACCCTTCCCACAACATACAGGAAAGCAGTGATCATTCCTACATTTAGCTCTTTGACTCAACAAGTAGCTGGTTTGAAGGCAAGGAAGCCTTCAAAACAAGCTCAGACCAAGGCACTTAACTCATGCCTGGTGTATCTAGCAAGATATATTCATTGCTCTAAAAATGTGCCAAAAGGCCTCAACTAAATTAAAAAAAAATTACTCCAATGAAATTCAATGTGATATTTGAATGCACAGCAAATATGAGACCTGTACAATAAATCCCAGTGCTGTTATTTTAAGACATAAGTGTGGGATGTGTGTTTAATCCACTGAAAACCAGGTACATTGTGCAAACATGAAAGTAATGCCTTGCAGACACTGTTGAGTTGCACCTTAAAATTTAAGATGCCCTTATGCAATGTTGAACTCAAAAAGAATCTGTGTATCTGTATCTTAAAAATATATATTCAATGTAGGTTGGAAGGAACTTTAGCTTTACAACTTGCCACATAGCTCTTGTGACTTGTTGAGACAGTTTGAAATAACTGTTCAGTCATTCCCTGGGACTTGTTGGAGGATTCATTTGTTGGATGCTGGGCTTCTGCTGGGCTTCTCTATTAGGCTTGAGAAAGGTTAACAGTTTGGTATTAATAGGAAGTCTATGATTTGGGTTTTTTTTTCTGGCTTTAGTACAGAGAAAGGTCTACAATATTTGTCTGATGAATGGCTGAATTTAATACATCTCAGCACATGAGCTAATGGGTTTCATGCTTCTGTTTATGCCATTAATCTAGCAATACGGTAATGTGTAGCAGCTGCTTTATGTTTTAGATACCTAGCTTAAAAAGCAAAACTATCCTTAATTTGCTGGTGGTGTTAGATCAACATGTTTTATACACTGTGAGAATGAATATCCTCCTCAGCTCCTTAAATCTTTAGGCATGAAGGGAGGGAAGGATAGACAAAGGCAAGGACAGATTTAGATCTCTCCTGCAATTTTCCAGGTGGCTGGGACGGCATTTGTGCAGTCTAGGTACAGTCATATGAATCATGCCCTTTGGGAGTTGCTGTTATTATTCCTCATAAATAACCAGCAAAACTAATCCAGAAGTTCACGAGCATGTCCAAGGTAGCACAATCCAGCTGAATCAGACAGTGCCAGTGGATGCTTCTGCCAGCTCAGCACATCTGCGACACACCATCATGTTGGCCAACAGTGCTAACATCAAACGCAGCTTGCACAGCTCCTGTCATTGCCAACACAACTGGCCCAAACCCAAAGCAGCAGGTCTGCTTTTCAGATGAGCTTTTATGGCTCTGCTCCATTTTATGCCACCTGACAGCAATGTAGGAAGAACACAGGCTGAAGGCTTTTTCCAGAATGGCTTTTACCAGATGAGAGGGACAGTGTTCAAGTGTCCAATGCTACTCTCAAATCAGGGGGTGGCCTTGTGCTTTGTCCCACAAAAAGCCTCTCTCTCTTTCAGGAGAGGAGAGTGTCTGTCTGCTTCCTTTCCACGCTAAGCCAGACTTTGCAGTGGCTACAGAGAAGCCAGTCCAGTGACAGCCCCAGATCTGCTCTTGCCCAGCTTCTCTCAAGACCCTTTAAGCACAGATGACAGCTGAGTAATTGCCAAGGCTGCGCTGGCAAAAGAAGGGGAAGCACCTGGGAGGGCTGCCCCAGCAGGAGGACTGGTGTTTCTGCTCATACCTGGCATCATGACCCAAGTCAAAGTGAGGAAGTGGGAGCAAGGGAGAAGGAATTGGACAAGACTCAAGAACCAATGGTTTCCCACTGCTGCCATCAGTTTGGTTTTGTAAGGAAGAGCTCTTTCCTTCTCAGGTGCATGCAGCAGTCTGCTAGGCTTTTCTTTCGGAAATGAGGCTCAAAGACTGTTCTCAAAAACAACCTCTTGAGACTTGCATCGATGTGTCTCCCACCTGCTACTGATAAAGCCTCTGAGGAGGACACCACCAGGGAGGAGAACTGCCAGTGAGGCGGTGGACATTCCCTTCACTTCATTGGGAAAAAGCTACAGTATGCATTTTCCACTTCCAGAAATCATGGCTTTTTTGGAGGGTGGGTGGGGGAAAAGTATCCCTGGTCTGCTTTGTGTGCCTTATGACTGTTTTAAGCAAATGTAGGAAACATATCCAGTTCCTGGATGGAGGCATTTTGAAGAGGAAGATCATAAAATGAAGCTGGCTTCTATCGTTGGTGACAGTTTGCTCCATTTCCATGAGAACTTCATAACTCTCTGCACCTTTTTTTTTGCTCATTCTTACATCCATTTTGCCCTACTACCCCAAGTATTTTACCTTGAGGCCAGCACTGCAGCCAAGTGGAACAGGAGTTGGAGTTGGCTGGAAAGAAGTTTAATGTGCTTCCACAATCCCACTTGGTCAGAGTTTCCCTCCATTCCTACCAAAGTCATAAAAAGAGGCATGGGGTAACTCCTAATGTTAAGCCAAGATAGGTGCATACGAGAAAGTCATAAGGTCCTTTCCAAGGTAATGGTGATTTTTGTTTGCCTGTTGAGTAACAAATGAGTATTTCTGATAACTCTTAACCTACACTGCTCTTGTTTTGCATGTATTTGTTCTTTAAATGGTCACTGTGTTTTCCATGTGTGCACAAGCATGATATTCTTACTTCCACTGTCAGTAGTATAAGGGAAGACATGCTGTAGCTGCAGTCATTTCAGAGCTCATCATCTTAAATTAAGCATCTGAGATGTGAATATATTCTGCGCTAATAGAGCATAGGGTGGAAGTGAGAAAAATGAGGTGGAAGAAAGAAAGACAGATAGATGTTCCGAAAATACCTTACATAATCCTAGTGGGATTTATCAGACTTGCTCTGTCATAGTCTTCAGTGGTTCAACAGTGTAGTAAATCAGGCTGTGGGTTTTGCAGGGACAGATCAAAACTGTGATAGCCATGAGATGTAAAGTGAACTCACTTGGCATTTTTATAGACTCACTGTGCTGGTCAGACTTCTTTTAATGTTATTACAAGCTGATTAAGTAACAGCAGACTGGAGAAGGGCTTGGGGGTCCTCTTGCAGCCAGCAAAAACTCTGTCTTGTGTCAAGTGGTTAACTGTCAAGTGGATAGAAATGTGATCAATGCTTGATGCGGGCTGAATTTGCGTGGTGAGTTGATTTAGTCAGACAGAGGCCTTGCAGCAGGCTGCATGGAGCTGTGTGGTTCCACATGAGCCACTTTGTTCCCTTCTTCCAAAAGGAATTTGCAACAGGATTGTTCTTGAAAGCGTTCACCGAAACACCTCTAATTTCAAGCAATTGCCATACCTTTGGCTACTCAACAGCGCGACTGGCACGGTGGAATTTCTTTAATTTTGTGAAATAGAGCAAAGAGCCGGGAGCAAACAAAGGCAGCAGTGTCTAATCACTGACCTCAGAGGGAAAGCACGTCAGGGGGCCGAAGCGGCGCTCCTCGGTTGACTTTGTGCAGCCAGACATCAGAAGCACCAACCGGGCAGGGTATCAGGTGGATGACGGGCACTCCAGAAGCTTTGGAGCCAGTAACGTGGTGGGAGCTCACATACACACGTCACTTGGAGCTGAAATTCTCTGGGAAACAAAACAGAAAGAGCCGAGCAGCAGTGCTGCTTGCTTTTTATCTGCAGCTGAGCAAGTAACTCAGGTGAGATTTTTTTGTTGGGTTTCTAAGCTGTGGGGGTTTAGTCTCATCTCTTTACTCCCACAAGCTTTATGAGAGAGGAGGTGCATGTGGGCATCACCAGCAGAATGTTCTGGTTTCCTTTAGTTATTGTGGAGACTGTTCTTGGGGCAGGTGCGGTTGATCTCATGACTGAATATGGAAGTGGGAGTGGAACCTGAATTTGTTTTAAAACCTTCTAAAATTGTGTCTGCTTGCCTTTGGTTCAGTTTGTTCCTAAGAATCCAACTAAATTCCTCCCTCTCTGGAGGTCTTCAAAATCCACCTGGATGCCACCCTGTGCCATATGCTCTAGGTGTCCCTGTTTGAGCAGGAAGGTTGGATCACTAGGGGTCCCTTCCAACCTTAACCATTCTGTGATTCTGAGGTTCTGTAAAAGATCATTCTGGTTCTCAGTACAACTGGGGTAAAACTCTTCCTTTGGTCCTGAAGGCAAAGAAGGGAACAGATTTCTTTATGCTGCAGTCTCAGTGCATGTGATACCTGTCAGGAGCTGGTAGTGCCATGAAGAGCTTTGTAAGAGCTGTTGTTTAGGAGAGTATATACTGCTGTGTGTTTAGCTGCATGCAAAAAGCATCAGGTAAAAACCCTGGTGAAAAATTGCTGTCTCTCACATTGAGTTAGTAAATGAGGATCAGATCACAGCTGTAGAGACCATGGTTCTTAGGCACAAATTATTGTAGGTATGAAGCTAAACCTTTTTTTTTTTTTGGCGGGGGGAGGTGGGGTATTGTCTGGTGAAGCAGGAGTTGATAGAGTATCTTGAAGGTGTTGAAACCAGGTGCTTGTTCTTCATGTGTTATTTTGATGCTCAGTGTAGGAGTAGAAGCAACTGAGAGCAGCAGGTTAACTAAAGTGCTCTGAATCACCCTTTGCAGGAGTCTCCCTCTCCTTGCTGAAGACATAAGGATCCTACTGGGGGTACCAGTCATAGGTGTCTATTGTCCTCCTTCCCCTCTTGATCCAACGCAGAACATTTATCCTACAAGCAAGACCCTGAGAAACCTTAGACCGTTTCTGCCTACATTGC
>VZSG01000210.1:188991-205264 GCA_013398315.1 Nothoprocta pentlandii | reverse complement strand
ATAGCACTGCAGAATTCTCTTGAGTGGAATTAGGAATATATGTCCCTTAACATGTAAGGGTCAGATGGAAAGACTTTTTCCCCTAGGTTCCACGCTGACAAGTCAGACAAGGCACCTGACTGTGCCTTAAATAGGTGAAAATGAGAATCTACTGATCCACTTGGCTACTGGGATTGCCCTCAAATGTACAACCTATTTTTCACCTCTACTCCGCCAGTGCTTTTTTTCATATAGCTATTGTACTCCAATCATTTGCTTTTTAAATGAATTGGTCAAGCTGTCTGCATTACTTTAGCTTGGCACTGATTCTTCTGTCTAGAATTAATTCAACCTTAACGGGAAACCTTGCATTAAGTACCACTTACATGGCATAAAAAATGAAACCACTAACATTAAGTGAAAGAAGCCAGAGAGCACTTTTAAAAGGCAGTAATAGTTACACATGGTCTCACTTCTGCTGTACGTGGGGAATAAAGTAAATTGAGCAATAGTATTTAACTGGGAAGAGAAAGGGCAAATTCAGGGCCGTTTCCTGATTAGCCATCAACAAAGGCCTGACCCAGATCCTTCCAAAGTGAGGTGCCCTCCACACATTGAACACAGCTCACAGCCCATAGCACCTGAGGGGTAGGAGACACAACAACTCATGGCTGCTTTCTGCAGGCCCTCGTGGAGGGAACAACCATTGCCCATGTTCCTAAGTACTTGCCCAAGTTCCTAAGTAGGGATAACTCTATCCCTAAGTTAGAGTTACAGTAGTGCCAGCGCGGCAGCCAAGCTACAGTAGTGCCAGACTAGACAGTGCTGAAAGGACTGGGAGCAAAGCTCTGCTGTGCTTTATTAAGTCCCTTCATCATTCAGCAGAATTTATTTAGCAGGTAATTTGTTGAGTATTAATGGCTGTAGAGAAGTGGGGGAGGTGGCTGTTAGCACTTTCACATACCAATGCATGGATGTGCCAGGGCTGCAGAGAGTAGGAAAGAACTTCTTCTATTCACCCTCCTCTTTTTCTCTTCGCTCACTTAGACGAGCCCTGTCTCATGCCAACAGAGCAAGTACAAGGTATCCCATTGTTGCTGTGTATGCTTATCACAGAATAATTAAGGTTGGAAGGGACCTTTGGAGATCATTTAGTTGAGCTTCCCCCTGCATAAGCAGGGTCACCTACAGCACATTCCACAGGATCATGTCCAGGCAGGTTTTAAATATCTCCGGAAGAGGAGACTCCATAACCTGTCTGGGCAACTTGTGCCAGGGCTCTGTCCTTCAGAGTGAAGATTTCCTCAAATTCAGGTGAAATTTCCTAGGCTTCCATTTATGCCCATTACCTCTTGACCTATTGCTGGCCACCGCTGAAAACAGTCTGACTCAGCCCTCTTGATACTCTCCCTTAAGATATCTGTAATAAGACACCCCTGTCCCCCACTCCCCCGGCCCCAGCCTTCTCCCTTCCAGGCTAAACAGGCCCAGGTCTCTCAGCCTCTTCTTACAGCACAGATGCTCCATATAGCAGAGATGCTGTGCTAGACCCTATTCAGTAGTTCCATGTCCCTCTTGGCACTGGGGAGTCCAGCACTGGACACAGTGCCCCAGATGTGACCTCACCTCCCCTGGACCTGCAGGGGAGGTCCTTCCTAATACTCTCCATGCCACCATTGGGCTTCTTGGCCATAAGAGCACGTTGCTGGCTGATGGTCAACTTGTTGTCCACTCAGGTCCTTCTCTGCCGAGCTGCTTTCCAGGAGGTCACCCCCAGCCTGTCCTGGTACCTGGGGTTATTCCTTCCTGGGTGCAGGACTCTGCGCTTACTCTTGTTGAGCCTCATGAGGTTCCTCTCTGCTCAACTTTCCAGCCTGCCCAGCTCCCTCTGGATGGCAGCAGAGCCCTCTGGGGTATCAGCTACTCCTCCCAGTTCTGCCTCATCATCAGACTTGCTGAGGGCCACTCTGTCCCTTCATCCACGTCACTGATGAGTAAGGTGAACAGGACTGGACCCATTACTACTCTTGGGGGACACCACTAGCTGCAGGCCTTCACCGAGATTCTGCGTCACTCATCACAGCCCTCTGAGCTCTGCCATCCAGGTACTTTCCACCCTCCTTGCTTGTGCACTCATCTAGTCCGCCTTTCCTCAGCTTAACTATGAGGATGCCACAGGAGGCAGTGTCAAAAGCCTTGCTGAGGTTAGCATCTACTGCTCCCCCACCACCATCTACGATCCCAGCTGCTTAAGCATGATTTTCCCTTGGGGAAGGCGTGTTGACTAGTCCTCTGCATGCTTAGAGATGACGTCTGGGATGAGCTGCTCCATCACCTTTCTACAGACAGAGGTGATGAGCCCTGTGGTTGCCTGGGCCCTTGCCTGTTTCAAAGACTGCAGCAACACCAGCTTTCTTGCAGTCCTCGGACACCTCTCCTGCTCAAAAACCTTTTCCCTGACCGGGAATCGAACCCGGGCCGCGGCGGTGAGAGCGCCGAATCCTAACCACTAGACCACCAGGGAGCCCTTGTGCGGTGTATTGGGCACTTCTTCATCTGCTGCCGTGGACCACGGAGCCTGGGGATGCTCATCTTAATCATTAAGATGATTAGCTTCTCAGCCCTCGAGACCTGGAAGCAGTTCAGCCACCCGGGGAGTTTAAGGATAACTGAGGCAAGCACTGCCGCGATATCAAACTGCTGCACTCGGGGTCTCTTCAGCGGGAAATGCCCCAAACGTCGCTTCCCCTTTGAGGCTCTCTGCAGTCGTTTTGTGCGTGGCGTCCTTCAGCAATGGCAGCACTTCACTCAGTGCTTTTCGGGAATCGTCCATAAAGCCAGAAATCTCTCCTCTAAATCTTTCTGCATGACAACTTTATTGCAAAATTATCTCCAAGAAATCAGCAGGCCAAAGTGAGCCATAATTACCGAGAACAGATGTTTTTCTACAAAGCCACGTGAAGGCAAATACTGCAGTGACTTTCAGTTACAAGAGCAGCAATTGGCACAGGACCTAACATCCATGTCTGCTTGATTTTATTTCCTTTCTGCTGTCCTTCAGATACCTCAGAACAGGGAGGCTAAGCATTTGCTAGCTATTGTGCTAGGCAAGGATCCATTTGTATTTTAGGGTGATTTCAGAGTCCTATCAAGTGCCCACAAGCACCATGAGAGCTTTTGCCTCCCTCTGGGACATGGGTGAGGTAAGAGGTGACAGAGAGCTGGAGCGTGTCACGGTGTAGGTGCAGCTTTGAGATCCCTGCTGCCCCACGGCTCTGTGGTGACCCAATGATTGCAACATACAGAGTTCTGAAGTTCAGTTCCTTTCTGGAACTGCTCCTGTTAAGTGCTGCACAGCCCTTTCTCCAGACCTTTCCATGCTGGGCAGCAAAGTACCATGTGTTGGGATTGTCTTGTAAGGCCATCTCTGTGCGCAGACGCTTCAGGAGTTCTTTCGGCAATGATTGGGGAGGGGGAATTATCTTCCATCGATATTATGTTATATGTCAAGTAAGGACTGCAAGGAACCTGCTGACAATTTATTACTTGGGGCTAAGTTGTTCCGCTAAGAATAAAAAGCAAAGTCACACCTTAAACTGTGAGGACTTTCTGTAAAAAATTCTGACAAATGAGAGTGAAGTCCCTGCCCCAAATCCAGATGGACTATGTGTTACCTATGAGAAAAGGAAAGATTTTATGCATTTCTGATTAACATGTATAAATGATTAACATGTATATATACATGAAGGGAGAATGTAGGGAGGAAGGGGCCAAACTCTTCTCAGTGGTGGCCAGTGACAGGACAAGGGGCAATGGGTGTTAAGTTGAAACACAGGCGGTTCCATCTCCATGTGAGGAGGAACTTCTTTACAGTGAGGGTGCCAGAGCCCTGGCACAGGCTGCCCAGGGAGGTTGTGGAGTCTCCTTCTCTGGAGATCTTCCAAACCCACCCGGATGTCGCCCTGTGCCCCGTGCTCTGGGTGTCCCTGCTGGAGCAGGAAGGTTGGACTAGATGATCTCTAGAGGTGCCCTCCAACCTTGAATATTCTGTGATTTCCTTAGTCACAAATTTCAATGTACATAATGATAGAAATATCAAATCACTTGAGTTTCATCCAGTATCTTCTCTCTCAATAGCAGGGTGACTTAAATGGCTGTCACACAGAGCATGAAAAACCCCTTCTTTCCATTTCTTGATATTTGCACAGAAGCCCAGGTCAGGGAAGAAATCTGGAAAACTTTGCCTCTTCCTCCATTAAGTAATGCTAGTGAGTACCACTAGCAACATGCAAACACTAACAGGAGCCCACAGGACTCTGCTCAAAGCACCAAGTGCCTGTGTTTCCCTCCTGCATGGACTGCTCCGTCATTTTCTAAATGGCAGGTCTCTTTTTGATCTCTGCATTGAAGCACAGCCATGTTTTAGATTTCTTTTTTTTTGTAAAGAAATATTTACTTCTTCTAATACCCTCCTTCCTCTCTAGAAAACTTCTTAAGCAATATCTCCCTTTCATCAGTAAAGCAGGGAAGATGCTTTCATCTTCCAGCTCCAGTTATACTTCTCTTACTTCATCTTTCAAAGGCAAAAATCCCCTTTTAGCAGCAATGCTGCTCAGAAATTTGTTGGCCAGTTCTTTGCCCTGGATAATCTCTTTGTCTCCCAAAAAGGACCTCAAATTTGGACCCTCTAAAAAAAAATCCTTCTCATTTGATGTGGGTGTGATACGATACCTTCCTTCACAGAGCCTTCACAGCGTGGGCGAGCGTGCTGCAGCAGGCGTGCTGCTGGCTTCGTTTTCCATAGGATATTCTCACAACTGCTGTTTCAAAACATATGTAGATGATCTTTGGCCAAAATGCTCTATTTGAGCGAGATAAATGCTGCTCTTTTCTGCATTTTCATCATGGTTTGGCTTCTTCTCCAGGGTACGTAACACTTTGCTGAGGGCACATGAAGGAAGTGTGTCATTCCTCCATCTCAATGTGGCTGCAGCACTAGAAGTGATAGGGGAAAAAAGTCATCATTGCTACTCATTCAGGTTTCTTTCCGTGCCACTTGTCCATGTGAATGTACCTCTAAACAAACTTTCTACAGTTTCATTTTTTCTGATTGTTCTGGTTTATCTGACACCCAGTATATAAGGACTAGCTGTACAAACTAAACAGAGCCAGGTCTTTCCTTAACATTTTATAATCAAAGTCCTACAGGCCAGAAGGAAACTTAGCTTACAACCCTTCAACAATTTTCACTTAAAACCCTTACAACAATTTTGATTTGAGAGGTACAGAGTTATTTTAGTTTATGCTAAAGCAGGACAACCTGTTCAAAACTATTGCTAACACATATAAGCTGTACTAAAATAAACCTGGTTTCAAATGGGAACAAAAACAACCTTTTGCACCTGCCAAAGCAGGTAGACCTGCTTTATATGTGATGCTTAAAAGGCAAAGGTCTGAGCCTAAACCACTCTCTGGATTTCATTGAAGCACTGGGACCTAACTATAGACAAGAGCAGAGCAAATATAACAGCAAAAAATGATAAGGAAATGAAAACAGAAGGAGCAGCGTTCTGTATTTATTAACAAGGAAGTCATGAATAGTTAATTCAGATCAAGTTTTCCCAGTAGTGTTTTCCTGTATTCTTTTTACCTTGCAACTAAGCAGAGCCTTCTTCTCACTCCTGCAAGTTTTTATTCCCTTCTCCTAAGCCACAGCGCCTTTGACCTTGTAGTCAGGAAATACCAGCTGAGCAGCTGAGCACCAGTGTAAATAGCTGACTTGAGGGCTATTAATTTTTTTTTCAGCTTTGTTTTACAAGATTTATAGACATAAAAATGCTAGGGGGTATTTAAACAGTGAGATCAGTTCAATTGTTCTTATCTTTTTGTTTAATAAATACCCACTGCTCGCTCTGCTTTGTCAGGCTGCTGTATGCGAATGCACGTGCGTGAGAGGAAATTCAATGAGCTGCAGTGCTGAGAGCAGCAGATTATTTTTTGCTCTTCCTAAAACAAACAGCTGTGATTACAGTTCACACTAAAAAGAAGGAAAAAAAGAAGAGTACAGGCTCTTAATGTGTGTCACACTCTGGAGTTCCTGTCTGCTGCTTTGACATCTGACATGGATAGAATTTTGTGGTATTTTGAAATTCGGAGAGTGGCTTTTGCACAGCATTTGTGGTCAGAGGGATGCTCTCTGCACACTGTTGCTTAGCACCTCAATGCAAAAACTCTGCAGTCGCACAGTCAGGCTTGCAGCAAGCTCTTTCAGAGGCAGATTTGATTAAAGATCAAAAGCTGCCTTAAAACACTAAAACAAAATTTTATGTTTGAAATAGACCAGGCAGAATCTATAGAAACAGGGAAAGCAGGAGGCCAACAGAGAACTCTTCACAGGCTCACTCAGTTTTCTCTTTTTTTTTTTTTTTTTTTTTTTGGCTAACTGGCTGTTGCTTAAAACCTCTTTCTCACACTCCCTTCACCTCAGCTTCTCTCCACACTTGTGTCTCTTCAGGGTTGCCTTTCGTCTTGCTTAGATTTCACATACCACTTCCCCAGGAATTCCATGAGAGGATAAAACAATAACCGTGGGATTGGCACTGGGCATCTCCCTGTGTGTTTAACCCACTGGCTTATAAACATTGTGTTCTGCACCTTGCAAGAAAAGGACGTGCCCCTGGGTGCTCGTTAGCCACTCCTACCCTAACGTTCGTTAAAACTTTATGCCAGCTGAGGACGTTATTATTAGCCCTAATTGGTGCAAGTCTGCTAACTTCGCTTGACATGAGGGCAATTGAGAGTCTCAGCCGCTTAAGAAGTGCTTTATTTGTAATGATGTTTCGTGCTGCATCTTTGTATAAGCTCTCACATCTGCCAGATGCATTTGCAGTGTCACCAAAAAGCCTCCTCTGACTTTTGATCATGCTAATGATTCGGTATGAGTTCCAGCAAATCAATTTGCTTTCCTTAAATAGGTTTCAGAATAATGCTGCCATTCATGATGCTTGTGTTTTTAAAGATGGCTTTGTGTAACAATTATCCCTGGAACAGCAATATGTGAACAGAGATTAATGTTTTACATACTGAGACAAGTCATTCCAGCTATGCCTGTGTCTCGCCAAAGAACAGCAGAGCTAAATGAAAACGATAGGATGAAAACAACAGCACACTCTTCTCTTGCCAAAGGTTCGTTTCTTGCCCTGTCCACCCGTTCCTACAAGTTATATAGAGTCCTCAGTAAATCATGTTTCATCTCAAACATGGAAGAAGAGACTCAAAGAGATGGCATCTTTTCCTATTATAGCATTAATGAGTGGCAAAATGCTGATGCAAATGAATGGGACAAACCCAGAGTTTCACTACAGCCCATGCAATATGTGAAGGATGGGGGCACTCGAGCTTTCAATAATTACAAGCCTCTTTCTGCTCATCGTTACCTAAGGTGGTTGAAAGATGGGTGAACTCATTATAGGCTTGTTTTATTTTTATTTACTTATTTATTTGTCTAAATGGGCTTCTGGTCTGCTCTGTATCTTTAAGTGTTTTTCCCAAGGTGACTGACCAGAATTCACAGCAATGGAGAGCAGCCATTCCTAGAAAGCAGGCAGTGCCATTGGTTTCGATCTAAGCTTTCAACCAGCAAGCTACCAGTTACTTGCATGTGGGTTTTGGTGGCTCTGTGCGGATGTACTGTGCTGTCTCTGGCAAGTTGAAATGGCAGGATAGCCAACATACAAGTTCTATTCCCTTGATAAAGCTCCTGATAAGAAGCTGCTGCAGGGCTACTCATAGGCCCAGCTGGGAGATGCTTCATCATCTCAAATTTAATACTTTTCCCAAGCAGAGCATTTAATGTGCATATATTCTTTGGCATTCATCGATGAGATTAGAGAAAGTTACAAGGAATATACTATGACCAAAACAAATCCATCTCTTTTTGGGAAGAATAAACCAAAGGTACAGTAACCCAACATAAAATATCAAAAAATGGTAGGTAAATCTCCAATGGAAATATAAATGCAGTTCACTACACAGCCTTTGATTATATGCAAAGGCCTTAGAGAAACCAAGACTCTGAAGTCTTGGTTTCTGCTTTCTTTCCTTTTTTGTGTGTGTCCTGCACAAGAACTTACCCAGCTTACTGTGAAGGGTACAGCTTACTTTAGAGGGTTCTAAAACTGCCCCTCATCCCAGCAAGGAGATTTGCAAAATCCTATCCCTTCTGTGCAAAGTTCTTCATCAGGTATAATATTCCACTACCTGGAAGGCTATTTGTTGCTATCTGTATCACTAGGAGCTCCAGCTATAGTTACGGCTAGAATCAAAGCTTAAAATTAATGAACTACTGTCACACACGGTAGCACATCTGTAGAGGACAAACGATGTAAGATGACACAGAGATGAGCCCTTCCTTAGGCCAAAAGGTGTTACGTGATCGCAGCTATGTTGGTTTGGGATTGTAATGTGCTAGAATAATTCATTGCTGCTCCTGCATCACTGCCTGATTTTTAGCTCTTTCTTAGATTTTGAGTTCTTAGGGGCCTAGTTTGCTTCTGTTTTGGATGTGGGAAGATCCTAGCAAAGTGAAGCTCAAGGCTTGAGTTCCTGCAATGCTTCTAAAGAAGAAGAAGGTTACAGCCCAGAGGCTGGTGATGCCATCTACAGAATACACTGTATTCTGCCTGTAGTTCTGGAGCCTAGCTGTAAAAAAACTTGGAAGTTCCTAATGAAAATTTCTGTGTAAATACAAAAGCTTTGAAAGAATTTCTCAGAGCTCTACACCTTCCCTTTAATGATTCCTACTTCATTTCCAGTGGCTTTTGGCTTTTTTTTGCATGCAGCAGTCGTTCATAGTAATAACCCCGAAGAGGAAAAGCCAGTGTAATGCTTCTGAGCATACAACAGATGCTGGTAATATCGCTGCCCTCTCTACAGGGACTTCCGTAAACTGATTCCCTGCTACCTTTGACATGTTAACATCCAGGCACAGCATATTATTTGTGGCATGTGTAATGGAGGTAGGAATTCCAAAAATTGATCCACAGGGTCTTATTACTATAGCAGATCCAAAATGTATGTTACCAAGATGCCTCTACTTGCTGATTTTCAAACACGATGCTCCGTGCACGTGCAGCCTGTTCTGAATAGTCTTTGCTCGGTGCATCCTTTCTAAGAGGCTCTCAAGGAGAATGATTATCTGTCAAGCACCGACATGTCTTGGAATATCAGCACGAGTTGTGGAGTGTTACTCAAATGAACGACTTCTTTTGTCATGGTGGAAATACGCAGCACGGCTCGGGCAACCTGGAAGCACGCGGCGGCAGCGGAGGCACCAGCAAGTGGGAACTGGATACGGCGGCACACACTGTGAAGGAGAAACCCGCTGTGATTGGAAAGGCTTTGGATAAAAACAGATCAGGGCAAGCAATCTCCCGCACTGGGGTCAGGTGGGAAAAGGGGCGTGCTGGGCTTCTCCACTGCCTTCAGAGGTGTCTGGCCGCACAAGCAAGGGCGTACAGTGACATCACGCACGAGGCTAAGACAAACCACAGACTCCTTGGTTCCAGTGTGCAGGTTCACATGGCGTTTCTTCTCTTCCCTGACTCCCCATCATTTTCCTCAAATTTCTCAGACTTTTCTGTCAATAAAGTGCAGCCTCCATTTTGCTGTAGCTGCAATCATCATCCTGGTCCACAATCCCCTCTCTCCCTGTGAGCTCTTTTCTTACAAAAAAAATGGGTTTTTTTGTCAGCCAGGGGAGTCCTGAGCAGCGCTCAGAGCCCGTGCCACCGTGTCACTCGTCACCCGCATGCACACCCGGTGCCCCCTTCAGCCAACTTCTTCCCAATACATCCGCCCTAGCACCCAGCTCTGCTCTAAGGCCAGCCCTGTCCTGGCACACAGCCGCTGCCTGTGTCTATAGGAACCTATTAGAAACGTATTTCCCTCCTCGACTGAAGGAGAAGCAGAATTGCACCCACTCAGCTATCACTTCTTATGATCAAAAATACTGTAATCTCCATAGGCAAAATGTCACCAGATTTTTTCGTTAGTATTTGGGTTTCCCTTATTCTTTTGTGGGTTTTTTTTTCCAGAGTGGTATCTTCAGAGCATGATTAAATGGATGAAGTGGAATGTTTTCCATGTGAAATGTTTATTAAAATCTCTGACATTTGAAAGTGAGATAATTCCACGCAGCGTGCAACTCAGTAAGGGTGTTTTCGAGAATAATGCAGAATAATTTGCTTTTTACTGAATAATGCAATAACGCTTTTTACTGAATAACAATTAAAAAAAAATAGATATTATAACCTCTTGTAGCCCTGTAACTTGGGAGAACTCCACACTTGGTGCAAGTCTTTTCAACCGGCTGGTTACCTCACCCTTGTGCTAAGCACTACACAACTACCATTCCCCACTGACAGGTTCAGTCAAGAGGCAAGTTCTTCCAACGCTCCCGACAGTTTAAATCAACCTGGACACTTTAAATCGATCCGCAAATACACTGGGAGGCTCCTGGCTCTGCACAGCCTCATTTTACACAACTAGAGTGCAATGTTTTCTTAATCCTCACTGTCCTAACTCATGGGTTATAGATACCCTCCTTCCAAGCCCAGCTGTGCTTCAGTACCCTCCTCTAATTCCCCGTTATCTCAGCCGCACAGTTAGAGAACAACTAGACTCCAGCTTTTGCAGGCTGCTTTGCAGGACCCTGCTTTGGCGAGCATGCTATTTGGCTTTAGATATACGTGCTGGGTGAGTATGTGAGTGTTTTTTTGTCTTCTGAATCCCCGAGCTCCTTTCCTGATGAAAATAAACATGCTCTAGGGTACTGCGGGTGAGCTCCAAATTCCATAGCTTGTATAAGGACATCACTGTGCTTTGCAAATACTGAATTATTTGTCAGCAGAAAATTAGAAGTGTCACTGTAAAACTTAGCATCTTCTCTGCATTGCATTTTCTGAAGGATATCCCACAGCGAAACACGGAGTAGATGAAGTCACCATATAAATTCGATGCAAAATTCTTTGTGAAGATACATTTCATACGTTCAAACGTTCTTTGTGAAGAACGTTTCATTTTCCCCTTCAGGATAATAATGTCTGTGTTTGGGGACTGACCCTGTGCTCAGTGTGCCAAGTGTCTACCTGGTTACTCTCCCACGCTCGCGCGCTGACACATCCTCCTCACGGGATGCCAGAAACTCAGCCTAAGGGGTCTCAACTCTCTGCTTTGACGTTGTTTTGTTTAGCTAGACACAGGACTTAAGGATCTAGGAAATTTCACTTCGGAGTTTTCAAAGTTGGCCACATTTTCTGCAAAACTTCTGCAAGCCCCTTCCACACAACGGCTTTCTCCTCTGCGCTTCTTGGTGGTGTTTAAATATTGACCTTTCTGCACCTCAGCTCCTGTCTCCTCACGCTGAAGCAGCACAAGTAGGAAAGCTAGCCCCATATGTGTAAGCATGTTTAGCAAAAAAAAAAAAAAAAAAAAAAAAAAAAAAAAAAAAAAAAAAAAAAAAAAAAAAAAAAAAAAAAGCCAATAATCCCACCAAGGGTGGGATTCCAAGGGTGCTTCTTCAGCACTGGCAATTAGCTCCACTAACCATTGGCAGCAAAGCTTGCTGGACTTCTTGGACCCAGTTCAGCCCAAACACCAGCTCCGGTGGCTCTCAGCCCGTTTAAAAGAAGCCTGAGGGGTTTATTTTGCCCCTTGATTTACAGTGTTTGATGCTCGGACAAAGCAGAACTGTAGTTGTGGCTTTTAAAAAGTGTTTTCACTCTTGAAAGAAGCCTGATTGACAAAGAAGATCAGCCATTGACTAACATGCCAGATTTTATGAAGAACACTCTAAATATGCAAATTTATGGGAGGGGAGGCAATATTCCTACTTCTATTTAGGATGGTTTTGATAGACAGAAATAATTCTCTTGTCACTTGTTACCGAGAAGAATTATTAATTTCGCTTTGTCTATAGAAAGGCAAAAGGCAGCAATCATGCTGCAAAGTAGGCTGCCCAAATTGGTGGACTTTCAGCGCCTCCTCCCCATCACATCTCGTACCGAAGAAAAGATTCCTTAATGGTGCCACGTTCCGTTAGAACAGCAGCACGACAGAGTTTTAATTGACACATACTATGTCTTAGGAAAATAACAGGCAAACTCCCTGGCCATTCAATTACCATATAAATAAGAATGTGCATATATCTGCTCGCATATCAGCATCTTCTTTTTTTTTGGGGAGGGGGGAGTTGTTGATGAAAATATGTTAATGGGTAAAAGCAGCTTTTCATTTGAATAATGACTTAATGCTTCTGTGAATTTCAGATGGTGGATTAAACCCTCTCTTTCAAAGTTTGCAATTTCCCTATAGTTCACCAGCTGCCTTTGCTCAGGGGAAAAAGGCAAACGGGGGGCTTTGGACCTCAGCACCTGCCAGGGCGCTATGTGGCTTGTAAATCTGTTTGGGGAAACGAAGCCTGCAAGTCCTCGGCTGCCTCTTGTGCAGAGGAGCCCCAGCAATGGGAGCAAGGGCAAAGACCAACCAAGTGTTTCATGCTACAGCCCCAGCTGGGCCAGGACAGGGAGGCTCGTAGCAGTGGCTTGCATGTGGACACATGCTTTGGGTACTGCCCATCAAGTTGGCTTCAGCCCAGCTCAAAAAGCAGCAAGACGCAGTGGAAACGGCCCCCCTACCACCAGGCAGGCTGTAAAAGTGCAGCTCAGCGGGCAAGGCTCAACGCCCAAGCAGGTCCTGCTGCTCAAGCATGCCTCCGTGCTGCTCCGATTCCCATTCCAGGATGGAAAATCAAGGCTACACCTCAGTTCAGAAATTCAGGGCGCAGGGCTGTCCTTGGGGTCAGGTGTTCAGTTTCAACTGAAGGCTGCAGTAGCAGCCTGCCCTGAATCAGCTGCTAACACATGAGCTCCCACTAGGTGGAAGGCTCCTCTTTCTGAGCGCTCCTTGCATCTCCTGCCCGCTCGGCTGACAGCGGGAGAAGAGCACCTTATTGCATGGTTCATTCCTGCAGGGACCATCTCCCAAGTGCCCTTTTCCACAGGTGGACTTAGTCCATCTCTCTGAAAAATCCAGCCTGATAGTTACGAGCTCCGAGTCACATACATGCTCAGACTGAAGGCAGCAATAGCCTCCAGATCTTCCCAACGGTGAGGCTTATTTTCCAAAGGGAATTCTTCAAAGCATCTGTGCCTTTCTATCCCTCTCGTTGCAGAATAAGAATCTACATCCACTCACATCCTACTACATAGGGAAATGATCTATGTTGGAGTGGTGCAAATAAAGGCAGGTATAGAGGTATCTTTGTTTATAATTGCTGCTTGTAGCCATTACGCTTCTCTCTTAAGGCCCATCATTGCGAAGGCCGTGCTAAAACACAAGGACCTATTTCATTACTTCAGATGGGGTTCTGCTGGCAGAAGGGTGAAATTCAGCTTACCCCTCATCTTGATCGAATAGAAAAAATTAGTAAGCAGGGCTCAAGCAAGCATGATATAGATTTAAAAATCATATATTAAAATATTCCAGATTTAGCTCCTTTTATATACCATCTGTATTTTTGATCCACGGAGAGCACACTTGGATTCCTAATTTCATACATCCATTTTAAAAACAAAAAGACAATATTCCATAATAGGGTACACAGAAGTTGAGCATAATAGATATAAGGCAGCAGCAGCCATATGGAACATGAATAGGGCTGCCTTGCTTTGCTGCCCATTAGCGTCTTGCTCTTGCTCCATATGGTGAGTGAGCTCTGTTTACATGACTTTGATGTCTAGGCATCTACGTTACTGGAGCTGTTAGCCAATTAATAAAAATCTACCGCCATATGTGCTGATTCTATAGTCGGGTTTCTTGAATTTGCAGTGGAAACCGATTTGGGAAGATCCCTGCTCTAAACTCTGTTCTGATCACGCTTCACGTGAGGACGCCGCTCACAGTCGCACTTGTTTGTGCTTATTGGGGGGGGAACTATAAACTGACACAAAACTGTTGGTAGCAATTCGGACCCTGAAACAAGCCAGTTAGGTCCCATAGTCCATAGTCTGGCAACCAGTTCTGATTAAGGAACGCACAGCAGAAAGCAACGTTTAAATCATGAGCTTAGATGTAACTCAGAGAGGTGGTAAAACAAAGGATAGCTGCAAAGAGGAGGTGTTGAGAAGCTCATGAAGAGCTCTCTGGACAAGAAGTGGTGAAAGGGATAAAAAAGGAATGTGACTGAAGGTTATTCATCAGTTGTTGATACATTTAGAAAGGGATACACAGCCTCACACTTTGGTTGAAGACCAGGTATTTTAAGGATTCTCTTGAAAGCTTTCTGAAGGACAGATTTGGTCATGTTTTTCCACTAGGAAAGGTCCACATTCAGAGGCAGGATGAACCCTAGGTCTGGTAGACCATTGCTGGGGGCCTACGCATGACCTCATGTATGCCTTTGGTGAGGTTATTTCTCAGAAAAAAAAATCATGTATGGCATCTTTCTCCACGTCTCTCTACTGATCTCTGTCCTCCAGAAATTGCCATCCTGGCTCATTTTGCCTTGTGTTTTCATTATCTCCTGAAAGAACACATTTATTTTGTAAGCAGTGGCTCAACACCACTTGCTCCGTGCCACAGAAAGGTTCTCTTGCACTGCGCGTTCGTGCCTCATAATAAACTTGTTTTTGCCAGAGTAAATGTTCTGCTGATAAACTCCGTGACGCTAACTCAGCAAATGAGGATCTAGCCCATATTAATTTCCTTTACAAGGGAATGACTTTGAAAAGAGCCCGTGGATTCACTGGATGCTGTTACCGTAGCTCACGAACACTAATTACCATGGAATTTCCTGCCTGAAGAAATCCAGCTGGGAGTTCATAAGCATGCAGGAAGGCAAATGTGGAGGAGAAACAAAAATCAAACAGCTCTTCAGTCACTTGAATCTTGCTTTTGAATCGCAGCTTTCTTGCTGCATGCTATTCCACTCCGTAGCAATGAAAGGCTCTGAGAAGTTGCATGAATGGGAGAAGGCATTAAAGAAACAAAAGGGGAAAACAAGCAATTCTATTTTACTGACACATCAATTATTTTTACTACAAGTGGTATAACATGAACTTCTCCTTGCTTTTTATCTCATGTTTCTGCTTTATTATCCGTACAGTAGTACTGCAGTGCCGTTTTAGAAATTACAGACACATTCCAAGAGGTGGTTCCATTCAATCTGTGTATTTCTGTCCTGGTAACTGACACATTATACCTCACACTATATAAACACACTATACAAAGCCATCCCTATAGAAGCTGTTCATTCAGACAGGGAAAAGGACCTAGAGCAGCTGAGGTATGACAGGGAAGAGCTTCATGCCACGTGGGGGATATGGACGTGGAAAAGTCCAGCCAAAAACCTGGAGTTATGTTCCTTCCTTCCCCCTTGTGCTGCTCTTATAAGGAATTAAATGTCATTCTTGGCAAGGACCTCACCATGGATAATGCCTGGAGGAAGGAAACCTGGAATCTCCTACTAATTAGGAGCTAATTAGGAAAGTCTAGGGAAGAAGATCTCTCTTAGAGCACACTAATATTAGAGAAAGCTCTCTCTGGGTATGGTAAATCAATCTGACATGTCTTTCACTCGTTCACTTCATATCTCCTTTTCTCTTAGATAGTGGCTGGCTGCATTTGGACACAAATAACGTAAAATTTTGATTTAAAGTACTAATAAGGTTTTAAATACATCTGCTGGATGTGTTAGTAAAAAGGAAACTGCAAGCACTGTTTTTCAGTTGCTCTTTTGTAGTTGGGCATAAAGCGCCAGTATAATAAAAACACAAATATAATGCAGCGCATCTGAAACAGAAAAGAAATCCGTGCAAAGCAGTATCAGCCTATTGAAGTTATGCACATAAAATCACAAAGGCTTGAATGTGAGTGAATCTGGAAACTAGGCAATCTATAATACACAGAGTTTTCCAAAGAAACCTTTGAAGACATTCTGAAGGGATAAATAAATAAGTAAATAAATAAATAACATTGGGCTTTTTTAGAATGCTGACTAAGCCCAAAATCACCGACAGGTATGCTGTATTTTAATTTGAGGTCAGACTTGGTGACCACAGCAGCCCAGGAAAGACACGGAAAAGTCTTTCGACTTTTGTGGGGGATTGGTACTTGGTGAGGAAAAAAGGTGATCCAAGCATTAAAAAAGGGGTGATCCAAGGGAAAAAATAAAGGGGATGATCCTAGCAAAATTAAAAAAAAAAAAAAAAAAAAAAAAAAAAAAAAAAAAAAAAAA
>VZSG01000210.1:137753-188926 GCA_013398315.1 Nothoprocta pentlandii | reverse complement strand
ACCTCGTTAGTACATAGCGCTTCAGAAAAAATGCTGAAGGAAAAACTAATTAAAATGAGGAGGTAAATGGAAAGCTGGTTAAAATGCAGCAGGGCTTCATCAAGGAGAGAAAATACCACACTAAGCCAGTATCTTTCTCTGATTTTTTTTTCCTTTTTTTTTTTTTCTTTTCTCTCGAACAATGAAAATATGGTAGATCGAATCTATCTGGACTTCAGTAATGCATTTGAGAGGATGCAGCGTGAGGAAATATTAATTAAGATGGAGAGATGCGAATGAATGTAAGAAATGAAAAGTAAGGACAAAATCATGTGCTGGAATGGGAAGGAGCCTGGGTGGAAGGCGGTTGCTAATGTAGTTCCTCAGGGGCTGACCTGGGCTCCAATCTTAGTTGAAATTTTTATTAGTTAGTGACCTTGGCACAAAGTCTGTTAACAAAACGGGCTAACGACATAAGGCTCGAAGCGGCTGCTTCCAGGAAAGGCCTGGAATGCCCTGCGGAAAGAACAGGACAAGCCTGCGGACACGAGGGTGAGAAAGGATATGAGATTGCACGGGAGAAGGGCCACGTTGGGCAGGGAGCAGAAATCCCCGTTCATGCCCGCGAAGCCGGGGCGAGCCGGGGACACGGAGGTGGAACAAACCCGGCGCGTGGAAAGCGAAAGCCACAGGCTGCCCCAGCGCTCGCCAACGGCCACCAACGGCCGCCAACGGCCACCAACGGCCGCGCCCCGCCCCGCCCACAGGTGAGCGGCGGCCGCGGGACCAGGACCTGCCCCTGCGGAGCCCGCGCTGCCCCCGGGGCCGCCGCCGCCGCCGGGCCGGGTAGGTGCGGGGGGGAAGCCGGGGGCTTAATGCGGCTCCGGGCCCCGGGGAGGTGTTTGTCTAACGGCGGGCGTTTGTTCCATGGCGGGCGTTTTTCCGCAGCGAGCCGTTGCGGTGCTGCTGGCGGCGGGGAGCGTTTGGCGTGTGGGGAGTCTGCGGGTGGGCGGCGTGGCGGGTGGGCTTCGCTGCGCGCCTTGAGCGCGGAGCCCGCTGCTCCCCGCGGTTGCGTTTTAGCTGTGAGCGCGTTCCGGGCGCTTTCCAAGCGTGACAGGTTTTCCTTGGAAGGCTGGTGTACGCGGTGTGTGGTTGTGGGGCCCCTGCGGTCACTAGTGACCAGTAAATACCGCAGTTTAACTCGGGGGAAGGGGACGCAGCGGCGGCCGTGGCAGCCGGGAAGTGCCCTTGGGAACCTGTTCCGCTCCTCCGCTGCCGTCTGCATTCCCGGAATACCTTCCGTGCAAACATCTCCCCCGGAAACGCACAGGCGCACAAGTCACCCAAGGCTCAGACCTTCTACGGCCTTAAGGAGCCGATTCTAGGGCCGAGCCTTTCCCCCCGCACTCGTGCTGTGATTTAAGCAGCTCCCTAAATGGTTTCGGTGTCTAGGCATCCACAGGTGGAAGTTTTTCCTAAACTGTTAAAATTACCCAAGTGCGGCACCAGCAGTCTGCTGTCCTTTAGGCTATATGTTGTGATCATTACCTTGATTATTATTTTTCATGTATTATTTTTTTCAGCACAGATGTGTCGTTGGCCTGCTGCTTGTTCTTGAAGGTAGGAGCGTTAATTGTGCATCAAAGGCCTTTTCCAAGGAGAACAACCTCCGCCTCTGTGAGGCGGCTCAGGATCTAAGCCTGGTTTTGCCCCTGACTTGTACAACCCTTGATAAGCTGCCTACAAAACAGCCTGCCATTTCAGTCTCAGTGTCAGTAGTTTGCCACAGAAGGCTTGGATAGAATTAAGAGGGACAGTGATTGAACCTGTAATTGAAAAACTTCTTTCTAAAAGTCAAGTTTACACAGAGAAGTATCTTATTCCAGGACTTTCAGATAAAAATATGCAGTATTGGAAAGTGGAACCAACTTCAATAAGTGAAATGAAACTGACTTCCTGGTTTTGTTTTCCTCATTTGTTAGAACAGGAATTCAAAAATAAGCAAACACAGTGATAAGTGAACTGTGTTTTTAAAGATCCAGTTTGGATAAATGTGCGGTAATAGTATGACTGAAGAAGTGTGTGGGCAGCATTTTTCATGCTTCTTTTATGAACTCTTAAGTTGATCTCTAAGTGCTCAGAGAGAACCATGAAGTCCTTGTGTGTTTGAGCTGCATGGATTTATTCACAATCAAAGCTACATGCTGATGTCAGTTTTTATTGGTTATATCACTTTTAAGTTAGTGATTTTATTGGTTGAATCGCTCGGAGTCAAAAAATGACTTTGGTGGAAAGGGGTTGTGCAAGTTTGTATAGGGGTAAGCGCTTGTGCTGTGCTGTCAGAATTGGTTAAATTTTGAAATTGGTTAAATTTTGAAATTCAGGTATAGTTGAAGACTGTTATTGTTTCGCAGGGATTGCGTTACTGAAATTATATCTCGTGATTTATTTAAAGCCAATGGGAAATTCAGTTAAAATTCCAAATATATTTCATGTTTTTAAGTGAGACTTGGCAGAGCACTGGATCTTTAGGTTAAGGATGGCCCCTCTCCTGAATCGCGAGTTGTGCTGGGGCTAGAGATGCAGTGTGTCCCTTGGAGGTAGAAATTGGAGAATCCAGACAGAAGCTGCTACTCGGGGTAGGGTCACATAGCAAAGCTACTCAGGAGTGACTCCCCACCTTTAGTCTCTGTAGTTTTTGCTGCTCACTGTATTTGCGGTGTTTTTAAATCGATGTTTTTAATGACCTTAGAACGTATAGGTGAAAGTACTGATTAAAGGAAATATTTGGGCCCTCAATGTGTAAGACAAAAGGGAATGGAGGTAAAAAGTAATTGCAAAAGGGTGGCGGCAAGACCTTTGTATTTTAGAAACAGTGCTGGGTGTTAATATAATAAGGTGCAAATTGTGTTGTGCCTATATGCTATTCAAGCCTGACAGCTTAAAAACTAACAACTCAGTGCCTTTTCAAGGAGACAGTTATCAGAAAAGCTTTCTTTGTGTCAATGAGAGACTGGCAGGTACTATTACCAGAAATACTAAAGAATGGCTTAGTTGCACCATCAAATTTTCCCTGACCCAGACTAAAATAAACTGTTTCATTATAAATTATAAGGCATTTTAAAAAGAAAACTAAAGAAAACATTCTTTTAAAAGAAAACTAAATATAATCATAGGCTTATAATATTCAGCTCAAGAAACAACAACATTTAAAGGAGGAAAACGAAAGTGGAAATGTTTTTCTGCTTCTGATTGAAGTCTTCTGTTCATAGTTCCTGAATCTTTCGTGTTTTATTACTGAATTCACTTTGTGATATTGATGCAATCCATATTCCTGGGGAGTTTATCTCTTCCTCCTGCGCACTCTGTCTTTGGGAAGCATAATCTTTGATCTATGAGGACAATAATTTTCGCAGCAATGCAGACAGTGACTGCAGATGGGGACTAAGTAGCATGAACTGATGAACATGTAGGAAATAACAGTCCTCTCATCATGCAAATATGGGGTCTAGGGGGGTCATACCTCACTTGCATAAGAAATTGTGAATCCTGAGAGTGCTGCCATTTATTTCAACAGGGGCTGCAAAGGCCTCTCAAAATCCAAGGCTACATGTCCCAATTTAGGTATTCAGAGTCAGGGGCCAATACTGAATTGGAGCTGTTATTCTGAGTTTTACTTTAACTAGTGGTTGTATGTGTAAGTGTTCCTCAAAACTCTATTTTTATGGTATTCCAAAGGCAGGTTAATGTATTCATTTTTGCCCTTCAGAGACTATGGCAGATAGGGCAGTCATAGGGAGCAGTCTAGGATCAACTCTCCTGTTGAGCTCGGTTCCTCTCAGTTGCATTGTATCCCTTGGCAAACCCATAGGTAGTCTTAAAATCATCTACGAGAGAAATTTGGTTTAGTGACTTAGTTTAGTATCTCATTGGAAACTGTTCACAGAGGCAAAAGTAGAATCCACACATTTGATATTAGCTCTGAGGCCATGTATTCCTTTTCTGTGTGCAAGCTCTACCTTCTTGACAGTATGACAAGAGAGAAAATAATCTTTTCAATAGAGATGAACAGTTCTCCCTCAGTGCCCCTAAATCACAAAATTTTTTTGTGCTGTGGCTAGGTAGGAATTACACAGAAAGAGCAAATCCTCTTATGAGCCCGCAATTATAAGTATGACTTCACATGTACACACGTGAAGGTAATATATTATGGAGGTAAGCTTATCTCTGGCATTGATGACAACTTGAGCACTGGGCATCGGAAACCTTGTGGTCATCTTGTAACAAACTCTGTGACTGTGTCTGTAATATAACATTTTAATTAAAAAAAAAAACAAAACCCAAACCCTATACTATGGTAATTCTATTGTAGGGCATGAAGGCTGAATTGTAAGGTTAACCATGCAGAGTCTTGCCTTTTGATGTGATGGAGTAACTACTAGCAGTTGTAGGTTGCTTTTTCTGAGGCTGCGAGGTGTAAGAAATTGTGAGACAGAAGAATCTTGGGTTTCCTTTCAGGCTGTATTAGGACACAGATTTTCGGCTTATTATCCCTGGCTGGGATTCATTCGGCTCCTCTCCTATCTCATCTCTCCTCTCTTATCTTGTTCGAATCCCATTTCTTTCACTTAGCCTTCTCGGTAACCCTTCCTGAACTCCGCTCTCGCTTGCGTGCTTCTTTTGACGTTAGAAAATTTCTGCCCGCAAATCAAGTTGGGGAGAGCTGAAAATAGGGTCTTAGACTTGAAAGTTGCAGGGTAGCCTTAATGACACCAACCAGACTATGATACCAGTCTTGTCCATAATAAAGAAAATCCCCAGCAGTCTAACTTCATTGCCCTTCAGTGATGTCTGCCTTAAGGGCTATTTCTTTGATTTGCTCATTCTCAAGATATCTTTTATTCTTTTTCTTATGTTAATATATCCCGGGGATAGTTTTTAACTGTAAATTCTTATTGAAGACTATAGCTGACACTTTATGTATGCTGCACAGTGCTTGTATCTCAGTAATTTTTTCTAACTTTGAAATTATCACCTCTGGAGACTTTGGGCTTCCTCTTCTACATCTGCTAATATCGGGGAATGCAGTATCATTGGGATAACATTATAGCATTATGCTCATAAGCTGCACATCAGAGCTTCGCATGGAAAGTTCACCAGAAACCCTCCCAGGGGATGGTGGTGTTCATCCCCGCACTATTTTTTAAACCACACTAAAATTTATTCATTACCCTATCTAAACAGTGGCACACAGTGGCAGAGTAATGCAATGAAGGTAACATATAGCAACTTGAAACGTATACCAATTTTCCATGAATAGATTAAGATATGATTTTTAAACTATTTGTTAAGCCTCTTTATTATTGTTAGATCTATTTTACCCCCCTTACAGAGTTCGTGGCCATTTGAGCACCTACTTAGTAGCCATCTGTGGGGAATTTGCTAGCCGGCACCTGGCTCGCAGAGATGGCCATGTGGAATCTTGGACTAGATGCAAAAAGAGCTGAACAGGAAAAGGGTACAAGGCAATAGCCGTAATTTTCTGTTTTCCAGTGAGTAGCTTCCAACTAGTGTCATCTGACTCTGAATTACCTATGTGGTTCCTGATTTGGATGATGTCCATCCGAAACTCAAACCTCATCCTTCACACACTTTGCTAAGATCCCGACCAACCTACAAACATTGGAGTCACCTCTGTGTGAATGTTAAAGAAAAACCATTAAAGAAAAACCTGACTTGTCAGTCCTCTGAATGTATGAATGCTTGATAATACACACGCTGGGCAACGAGGGCACTGGATGCTACATCCTGCAATACCTCATCGTAGCTTTTATTCTATAACTAAGAAGAATTAGAGAAAATTCTGAGCATCAGACAACTGAGTACATTTTTATTTATAAAAGCCATTGAATTATTAAAGAAGAATACATACCTAACCTGCCCTAGAAGAAACTGAAAAGACTAAGATGTTTCCTCTCACGGAGATTCCAAATCCATCTTTTGATTTATCATTCAAGAATTTTTCTGACTTTTGAGTAAGAAAAAAAGCACAAAAATATATATATTTTTTGCTATATACACAGTGTTTAATAAGCTTACAGATACTACACAGGTAGCGTAAATGACTTGAAATAATGAGAGAAGTTAAGAATTCTATTTTTTTTTTTTTTTTTGGCTTTTTCCTTCTAAACCACAGTCTTCCTTCTCTTCTAGTAAATGTTACTAACCACTGTCAGTAGCAGCTCTGAAGTTTCCTTCTGGAAGTGGTCCCCAAGCTTGAGAAGCAGCTTTCTAGGAGCTTGGATGTGAGACTGAAATTCAGAAGTTTGGCAAGTTCCCTCCAAAGTAGGTTTGAACAGTCTTTGCAATAAAACCTGATCTCTTTAGCTTCAGAAAATACTGAAACTCCTAGCAGCTTCTGCCCTTTTAGGGCAAGCTTTAGAGCTGAGTTGAGTTGGGATTACCCAACATGCTAGAAGATTTCTTTGTTCAAATATACAGTGCCTGTTCTTGAGTATGAGACTTACTGTTGCCTCTCAGATGAAATGTGAATGAAAAGTCCATTTGTTCCAGTCCATTTGTTTGGTGGATTTTTGCTGTGTTTTTAGAAGCTGAGACCTGACAGCTTCAACCTACTTGTTGAATCTCAGCTGAGAATGAGTTGAGGACCAGGTGCTGCAAAGTCCTGAAGCCAAAGGCAAAAATGGTGCCTTGCCACTTCAGCTAAGAGAAGGCAGAAGAAAGTACAAGGTCCTGAGCTCATCAGAAGGGAGTTTTAGTATAAGAAAAGATTTCATGCTCAGGAGAAAATGCCTGAAACACAGAAGTGAGATCCTATCCTAGACCTTTTTGGTGTCAATGTGAGGTTTTCCTTGGGAAAGAGTTTTGCTTTGTGTATACAAGAGTGGCAGAATACAGATAAGCAAGTTTTTAATGTTAAACTCCGAATCCAGAAATAGCTAAAAGCTTTTTATCATCCCCGCCCCCTGCTCTGATATGTCTGCTGGATTTTGTTTCAAAGTTTACCTGCCAGTGGTAGGAGAATCCTCGTGAGACAGTGTTGCAGTAGCAGAGTAAGTTGCTGTAGGTTTGCAGCCGGGTTTGTCTCGGTATCTGGTCTTATTACACCTATTGCTTTGCTTGACAGAAAGATTAAACAGATTTGACAAACTCACAGCTGTAATCTTATCTTTGCAGTCAGAATCCTCTAAGTCAGAATTAAGGGTACGTTATTAAGATCTAAGGGAGAAAATATTGTGAGAAAAATGCAAAAACAAAACTGAAAAATTCATGTTTGAGTCAACAGCTCTCGTTTGGGTGTGCGACAATACTGCATATTGACGTTATAAAAATACTAATGATCTTTTAGGTCCTTTTAATGAGCTTCTGAGTCTCTGTGAAGACCTGCACTACTTTCCAAGCTTGGCACAGCTTCCCAAAGCAGATAGTTCAGTGATGCCACAGGCACTGGTTAATGGCTTTTACCAGGGGAGAAGAGACACTACAGCTTAAAGGAAAGATTTTTTTTTTTTTTAAAAAAAAACACTGATGAAAGCTAGTAAATTTTAAGCAATTAATTGTACTTAGCATCACACAGCATTTGTTTCATTGATTTCCCCCAACATCCTGTTAGCTTTTTTTATTCCTTACTTTCTTATCACTTTCAAAAGGCTTCTCTTTCATAAATGAAAGGCTTATGCAAAGGAATTAGTTAATTGCTGAAGAGATAGTGAAGGTGCCTATATTAAATTGGGGGAAAAACTTCTCCTTAGATGTTTTTTTTTCCTTCCTTACATTATTTTTCTTTCAATCTTTGCTTTTATTGGCAACAACACTAGGTAAAAGTTTTTGGATAGAAATGTCTTCTTAAGCATATGATCTCTTTGAGAGGTTAAAATAACTCCTTGTCCCCTCCTTAGAATTAGTAGGGTCCAATTATTGCAAATGACTCTCTCTTACAATGCCATCATTTTCAGGATTTCAAATATTCAACATATTCACCTTTTGGTTTCTTTTTTCTTCTGACTCTGCTCTTTATGTTCCTTACTAGCAGGCAGGAAGTGTGACTGAATTGGCTTTATAGCCAAATGATCCTTGTGTGCCTTTGGGAAAATTTACTTAAAACATTTTTTTTCTAAGGATTTTCAAGGCAGATGCAGAGAAAAATCTACAATAACGTTAATGAAGCCACACGAGCACCTACAGAAGCCTGAGTAAATTTAGGAAAAAAAAAAAGGACAAGGGCAATCAGCAGAATTCCTTTGCCAGCCACTGAATGGAACTAGCATCAGGCGGGCGCAGAATGTGGAAGATTTGGCTGCTGCCAACACTAGCCTGGGGGAGCACAACCCAATTCCCTCATAATCCTCTGGTACCTGGGCAGGTCCTGGGAAGGAAAAGAGGAGTTTTAACTCGGCATGAGCTGGAGTGGCAAGACCTGATTAGGTGGTGAGTGGGGAACTGCTTCCTGGTTAATCAGCAGCTAGCACTGCTTTGGGGCTTTGATTCATGAAACCTTGAGCACGTAATTCATTTCAGCTGGACTTGTGTTAGGCGTGTGTTTGAGCTTGTGCTTTATGGCTCCCCTGAATGCTTTCCTCAATCCAGGCCTAATAGGGTAGTGGAGCCGTTTTACACAGCAAATCACTCAGTGCAGCGAGTGATTTACGGGCGTTTGTTCTCAACATATAACTAAAAATGAGGAAAAGGGTTAGTTTCTGTGTTTGGAAGGAGGCAGAAAGCATCGTTAGTTGACCCATTGTGTGGATGGAGCTTCCAGGGCTTACGCTAGATTATGCTAATGCTAAGGGATTTATTTAAAATGTTAAATTTCAAATGATGGCAATGGGAGGAAGCAAGCCTCACCTGACAACGTGATTTCATGATGACCACGCACTACTGAATAGTTTGTATGTTCTTCCCTGCTCTATGGCCTTGCTGCTTTTTGCCACTCACTCACAGGCTCCTTGTCCCCTTGGATTCTTCTCAAACTCTGTGCTGTTATATTGACCCACTGCTTATTCAATATTTATTAAGCCTATCAGGGGAACATTTTGGGAGCTGTATAAAGTCATAAGCTGTTAGGCGCACAAGCATTTATTTGAGGTCATCTAAAGGGCTTAAGTTCCTGTTAACTTAATTTTTTTTATCCCTCTGCTGTATAAATTGTAATAAAAACCATTGTCCTTCCTGCTGTGCCTCATTTAAACTCTTAGACCATTGTGTCACTGCAGCCGTTGTAGTTCCTCAAGCCATAGCCTCACTAATGACTACTTCGACAGATAAGTAATGTACGATTTTTCAATATTTGTCGTGTCCTGGCAAGGAGGAATAATGAATAAGCAATGTGGTCTTGTTAGATGTTAGCAGAGGTTAGAGTGAGTGAACCTGCAGCTGGTAGGTTTGTAACTTTAGACTGGCATAACTATTATGTTCCAAAGTTCAAGAATGCCACTGTGGTTAAGGGCATCTGAAGAGCCTTCCAGTACTCTTTGATAGAGATGAATGGACTAATACCTATGATTGCTATAATGTTACCAGTGCTGTGTATCTTGTGTGGAAAGTAGGGTTTGTTGTTTTCCAGATGTTAAAAATCTTGATTTTTTTTTCCTCCAGACTTATAATTTGTGCATGTTCCCAGGGTACAACTAACAGGATCAAGGGTAATACACCAAGTGCAGTGACAGTAACTAATGTTACGTGACAGTGGCAAGATTTCCTTTGAAGATGACTTTTATTCAAGTATGAGAAAGGTCTGCTAGCAGAATCCTGTTAATAATGACATAATGACATTTTTTCCTACAGTCTCTTACTTGATATCTTCTCAGTACCGTGCATGAATAGGGACAAATAACTTCGGATGAGGTGAAGATGTCTTCAGGGTGGTAGCCTTTTATAGCAGGGTGGTAGTACCAGAATCATTGTTATCAAATACACATGCAAAGAGATGACCCAGCAATAAAAATGGGATCCCAGATCAAGCAGGGATGTGCACTTCTGACAAGTTAGTGGAAGTGCACAGAGGCAGCAAAAAAGCATAAATCCACATTGATGTCAGCTGCAGGAGGACAGAAGATACTTGATGTCACATAAATCTTGTTGGCATAAAGTAAAACTGCCAAAACTGTTTGAACAAATCTGAATTTGTAGAGTTCATCTATGCAGCTCATTTCTCTCTCCCATATGACCTTTTTTTTTCTTTTGATCCACTACTGGGAACTTCAAGGTCAGATTTACTTATAATTGAACCATCGCATGAGATGTTTCTCATCCACATTTTAGCCAGTCTTTGGGAGGTCTACGTGCCATGCCAGTTAGAAGACCTATACCCCTGTGAGATAAAGACATAGTGGAAGAAAATGAACCTTGGAGCTATCTTTTAAACTTTAAACTATTTTTTCAGCCTTTTAAGATTGATGATCTGCTTCTTTCCCTCCTTTCTCTTCTCTTTTAGTTTGCTTCATCTGGTTCCCTATACTCTGTAGTCTTTACTGGACAATTTATTGTTTTGCACATTGAGAAATCCTTTGATTTTTGAGAGAGTCAGTTTTGATACTTTGATAGGTTTTGGTGGCCAGGTGATGCTAGAATTCTGAAACCAATGCTAAAGTGTTCTTCATTCAAGAAAATACTCAGAACTCTTGAAATATAAAGGCATTTCTTAGTTGTATGTTCAATTTAAATCCCAAACATCCTATAGAAATTTCCCCTTGCTTGGAGTATGGTTTGAAAAAAATAAGACTTGGTGGGAGGGGGATATGCAGATGTGAAGAGAGGTGAAATTTGTGGTGGATTAAAACTCAAATTGCAGGAGGAAGTTGGGTTCAAGGTTAGACCTGAAGTAGCTGTTGTTGCTGCCTGATTATATTGATTTCTCTCAAACATATGAGCTGTTTGGGGCCCTATAAAGGCCCTTGGCACAAGCAGATCAATGACTGCGTTCTCACCCGAACCGGGCGCTGGGCTGTTTGGGCAGCTCCGTTGCGCTCGCGTCTTCACCTCTCGTCGCAAACGCTGCCAGGATTTGCAGCGCGGAATCTCCTGCCTTGCCGAGTAAGTTGTGATGAATTAGAAATTTTCTGGGAGAAAGGTTAATCTGGATACTCTGCACTTAATGGAAAAGTAATTATTCCAGGCAAACAAATGACTGGATCTGTAGGAGACTGATTGAGAAACAGGCCAGTGCAAATGGAGAACCAATGGAACAACAGCTGCTGCTATCTGCATTTTTGCTAGGTTTTGAACTGAGCTTTCTAACTAAAGCATGCGATATGTGGGCACCCAGTAAAACCCCTTTCAGAATTCTGTTACTTTGCTTTAAAGTATGATTTAATTTTGGTTTGGTGAGGATGTGTCGGGGTGGTGGCAACTGGGTGAACTGGAACCACATCTTGATGAGAAAGGGAAACACTGTGCTGTGCTACATAAATGCAAAGCAAAGAGTCATTTGTTTTAAAAGCTCTAATTTATGCCAGCCAGAGGAATCCCTAGTGAATAATTATGCAATTAAAAAAAAAAAACTGTTATCATAACACACCAACCCTTTGTCCAGCAACTTGTCAGATTAATTTAATTAAAAAATACAGTCTTAAAAATATACTTGTCTGCAATTGAGAGTGTTTAATCCCTGGAGATGGAAGCGCTAGTTGAACATGAGTTCAGCCCAACATAATTCTGCCCCATTAGCGCATATTACAGCATATTAATTTAGAAAGCCAGTTGCATAGATGACTGATCATTAATGTTTATTATGATTACATTGGGGTAATCCTTGTTTAGTCAATAAACATCTACGTTGTATCAAAAAACGGGGCTGGAGTGTGTCATATTGCAGTCATTTATCCATGTTCATATAATTTTGCCCTAATGACAGAGCAAGTTCTGTTAATTGGCTGTACATTAGGGCGCTTTTTTCCACGTCCTGTGCTTGAGCTGTGCCAGACGATAGAGCAGAGGCGATAAGGAAAGAGCTGCTCTCTTTGCGACAACAGAAGAGAATTTTTGAAACCTCTTTGCTCATAATGGGTAGAAATAATCCTTTTATTTCAATGCCTTCAGAACTGGGAATAGCTGATACATGCAGATATTTATACGCAGTAGGAAAACAATTTTTTGTTTCCCTGACGTGCTTAATTCTCCTAAATAGATTTTTGACCCCTTGCAGCAGAGGAGCTGGGGCTGTCGTTGCAGAGAAGGGCGTTTCGCAGGGTGCTTGGAGGCTGAATGTCTCATGTCTCCGGAAGAAGCTGTGCAGCTTACAGAAGAGTATGGCTTAAAATCCGGCACGGAGGAAGAGCAAGTAGCAGCTTTTGCAGAGCTGCCTCCTCAGAGTGTACCTAGATGGAGCCAAAGCAGGGAGCACGTTGTGGAAGGGCTTTTGAGCGTTTAAAGGATGTTTATGTGTATGCAGGTGTGCTCTGCTTCTGCCTGCCTCTGATTATCACCTAAAATAAAACTCAAAATCTCCCAAACTGATTTGCTACGTAACAGATAACGTTTGTGTGCTTTTTTTTTTTTTAAGGCTTTATGCATTTAATTTTCTTTTTATTCTTGCCCTTTAATAAATGTTTTCATGATAGCCTTAAAAACAGGTGACTTCACACCTTGTTTCTGGCACAGAAAATTGATACTGCAGCACGGTGTTGCCTTGGACAAGGTGGGATGAGTATTAGTATGCAACAACCCAACTACTTTTGAAATTTATGTACAATTTTAATGCTGACAATTCCAGAAATATTTACAATATTTTGCCTTAAATTATTTGATGACATTTTTGTGTATTACGTGGTATGAAATTCAATTAATATAAACACAGTTAAGGTCAGTGATTATACCTCTAAAGTTGATTGAAATATCAATATGTAGCTGAATAATCTCTTTTAACCTTGCATTGGTGTTCTCAGGGTGATAAGTTATTTTGTCATTTCAGAAATGACTTCTCAAACCTGTGCAGTGACCTTCATATTTGTAAATAATTTTTCCCTAAATAATTGATGTTTTTTTTTTAATTATTTTAAAATGATGTTTTTGTGGAGCGTTGTGTTATGACTGTTTGGACACTTTGGAGAAATATGCCTAGATTTTAAGCCTGTTTACTGCAGCAAAATCAATAGAACTTCCCGCAGTAGCAAAATCAAGAGCATCAGAGAGTTTAGGATGGGCCTGCAAATGGAAAATTGAATCAAGTCAAAGCTGTATAAATTGCCAGCAAAATTTCAACCTTCAGTGATGAAGTAACCCGGGAGCATTTGCCCTTCCAGGCTCCGCGGTGTTCCCATTTCGGAGGGCACTGTATTCCGTATTTAGTGCTGTGCAGAACCTGAGGTGCAGCCCGTGCCCGTGAGGCTCTTATCCTGGGTCTGCACCTCTGCAAGCGTGAAAGAGGAAACTAACTGGACACCCTCATTATTTTAGGAATGGTTGTGTCCGTCTGCTTCTTTCTGGACTTCTTACTGGAAAATACTTTTCCACAGTATTGGTGTTTTCAAAGAAATCTGTAATGTGACATACCCTTGGCTAACCTGAACCCACAGGCCTTTGCACAAAAGGGGGAGAAGAAGCTGAGAGAGCAGAGCCAGATGGGGATTGATGCTGAGGGACGTGGGTCAAGGAGCTTTACGGAGGAAAAGACTAATTTGTGAGAAAACAGGGTGAGCAAAAGGAGGAAAGAAATGCTGGACAAAAAGTGCTGTTACTCATGTTACTTGCATGAGTGTGCAACTACTCACCTGCTGAACCAGAGTTTGCTTTTAAAAAGGCAAACATGAGTGACGTGTGTGGAAAATATGGCAATCCTCCTGTTTGCTTGGTTTTTTTTTTTTTTTTTTTTTTTTTTTTTTTTTTTTTTTTTTTTTTTTTTTTTCCCTCCCTTATTCTATGTTACCCTATATAAAAACAGACCTGGAATGTGGCAGGAGCTCTGAGCAGCCAAATAGGCTTTTGGAATTGGCTGCAGCGGCCCCAGGGCCAGGCTTGGAATAAAGGAGAGGAACAGGCTTGGTCACCCTTGCTGGCATTGAGCCTCTTGGTGGCTCTTTTTCACCCATGTATTGCGTACAGAAAACAGTATGTAAAAGCAAATGAAGTCAGGGATGCCACACACTGGCAACAAACTGCTCCTGAGGAATAAGGGGTTTCTGCCTGATGTGCCTCGTGTCAGGAGTACTGTGAGGAAAAGCCTTAAATAAAGCAGAGAGCAGAGATGGGAAGAAAAGCAGAAGATATTTGCATCTTCTCTCTTTAGATGCCCTCAGTACCCATAACTGTAATGTAAGGGATCAGCATTAGGAAGGAATGGTAGTGTTTTCTCCTTGCTGTCCCAGGTACATTGAGGGTATTGAGATACCAATTACGACCAAGCAAACTGTGTCTATTCCTAAGTGACCCAGAATACCTGTAACAAGTTAGCTGCACGTAAAAACACACAATAAAAACACACATTCTCACACTAGGTGCTAATTGTCAATTTTAGAAATGTCTAAATACCGCTGAGAAAAATGCTGAAGAAATTAGCTATCGGTTGCCAAGTATTTTACTTGCATGGTTTAACTGGTTTAAAAATAGCAGTGGAATTAAGATTTCAATGTCATGCGGTAGGAATAGCTTGAAATGTGTTTGGGTCCAAATGGCTTTTTTCTTTTAATAAAATTATTGTTCAATGAGAAATTGCAGAATTTTTTCTTCTTACTGGGACTTTTCTGTATGTTTCTAACCATACAAAATTGTCCAAGTGGTAGAGCTATCTTGGAAATTCCTCTTTAGAGCAACATGTTGCAGAAATGCATGGTTGCCTTTGGTGCTAATTACTGCTCCGTTAGTATCAGATCTGTGAAACGATGGTGAAAATTAATAGGAAATCTTCGCTAGCTGCCAAAAGTGCTTTTAAATATTAGAGTTCTTAGCACAAATTTGTTTTATTGTGGTATTTGGGAGTCCTAGACATACTAATATGTCACCAAGTGCATTTGGCCTGTATAAACGTGAAGCCAAGAGCCAGACCTTGTGTTAGCCCCTTTCCAGCCTGCCTGTAGTTTCCAAATGCAAAAACTAGGATCATTCTGTTGTCTAGTCCCTAGTAGAGTGAAATCTGTAAGCATGTGCTTATAGGTTGGCAGATGTTCACTTGCTTGGTTGAAGGGAGCATCTATTTTAGGGCTGGATACGAGCACCTCACCAGCCATCCAAGGCCAATGTTTTAAGTTAAGGTAAGTTCTCTTATTCACTGCTCAGAGCAGTGGCTTGGTAAGACAGATCTTCTGTGTTGTATTCTTGGTTCCTAATAGGAATGTTACCTGGTGTTATATTCATAAAGGACTCCTAAGAGCATTTATCCAAAAAAGGCAGAAATTACATGCAGGAATTATACAGGAGGTGCTGGGCTTTTATTTTCTTATAAGTTAGTGCTAACTTGAGATTTTCATGCTGCTTTTTCATGTAGAATGTGAGGTTTAGAACATTTCCTGCAATAAACCATCCAACTGTAATAGCATAGGTGATTTTGGCATGAATATACAGATTTTCTTCTTCCTCTGAAAAATAAAATACTTGCAGGTAGATTAAGAAGAATTAGGTTATTTCCAGAAGTGAAATACTCCTCAGTTCTGGTGTCTATCATCAAAGCATGTGATCACAAAGCATGCGATACATGCTTTGAAGGCAGGAAAAAAAAAAACAAATTAAACACAGATCACCTTTGTTGAAAGTGCTGTCATTAAATATAGTTTTTTTTTTTTTCTAGACTCCTGTATCAAAGGTATTTCATAAGGCTTTTTGTAGTGAGGAAGTGATGCCCAAACTCATCTAGTTCCTCAACACTGAACAGTATTTGGAAAATAGACTGGAGGGTTGGGACGCTTGTTTTCTTTTTTAATCTGTACAGAACATAACATGTGACGGTGACGGCCACTTTTGTTTATTTTTCTAGGGTTGACCCAAGGACCGTTTCATCCTGCGAGAATCACTGAGCAAGATCTGCAGAGACTTCCTCCTCAGAGCCAGCATGTCTGAAGTTGACTATGAGAAGTTAGCTGAAATAGGTGAATATTTCTTTTTATACTTCAAATGGCATCTTGGTGAAGTTGCAGGTGGTTTAATAGAGCGTCTTCAGTAGGCAAGAAGCTTCACCAGCATTTTGTAATACTTGGAGCAATCCAGTATGAGTTACAGCCACTGTACTGATGTGTACCCTATGAAAGCCATTAGGGTTGAAGGTTAGTTTAATATATGCAGCATTTATGAATTATTGCTATATGTTCCCAGTGCTGTTCCTAGGCTGTTGGAATATCACCATCATCACATATTGTGGCACAAATGGGAGTCATTACTCCAAAGAGACAAGTACTGAATGAGCACAGAGATTGCTGTATTGCATGTTATCTCCAAAGATGTTAGTCGAGCCGAGCAATATGACCGTGGAATTAGGAGGCTCATCATTTTGAAAAATCAGCATTGAATTTTTTTTTCCTGTCTTTTTGAGGATGCCTGGCTGAACCTCAGAGCATGAGGCTTTTGGAGGTTCCTATTTATTTACTTACCTCCCACATCCCCCCCATCTCCTTCTTCCTGCCCCTCACCTCCATTGTGATTTCTCCAATTGTTCTGACTTTCATCAGGAGCAGACAGGCCTCTTTGCTCCTAGAGCCCCATTCAGAATCTACTGAAAGCAATTTTCACATCAGCCTCGGAAAACTCTGGATCAGGCCCTTCACATTCTCTCCCAGCCAGGATTTAACACCAGCAACAGTGCAAGTAGTAACAGATGACTCTCTGCTACGGCTCATGAAGCAAAGCAATAAACTCCTATCATTTGCAGGAAAAAAAAATAGAGCTCAGGTCTCTGTCAGTTCAGAACAATGATTTTTTATTATTATTATTTGTATTTGTTATGAAACGTGTCTTGAGCACCAGTCCTCTGTTTGAAAAAAAAAATTATGTCAGGGTAAGTAGTTTTTCAATAGTTTGGGACTGCTGTTGGGCTGACAGTCCCTGTGAGTGACTCCAGGACACATAAGGGTACATGATTGCTGTGTTTCTGCAGTTCTTTCTCTGTCTCATGTCTCCAAGCCAGATGGCTGGTGGTACTTGATCACAAATGCTTACCCCTTCTTTTGGTAACCTATTATTTTGTAGGATACAAACTAGATACATACAGAACATACTATGCAAACTATACATGCAATACATGCTGTACAAACTAAATATATACAGAAAGGGTTGGCCTCTGCCTCTCTGTTCCAAATGCTGTAGTTTTAACATGAATTTCATCATTTCTTCCCCTTTTTTGAAATGTATTTACATCATGTGCTGCATTATGTTTTATTGTTCTTCCCAGCTCTTTGATCAGAGTCATTCAAAAGTGGAAGAGGACTGTTCCAGCTAAGTTTACTGTATTATTCTTGGATATGATACAATTTTAAAAGGTAGAAAAGTACGCATTTGGGAGCTAGTACTTTTATCTTTTTGTGTGTGTGTGAGGAAGACTGTTACGGTTTATTTCTAAAGGTAGATTTTTTTCTTCTAGAAGGATTGCTGATTTATTTTCTGTGGAGACTTTAATGTGAATTCAGAGTAGACATAAAGAAACTTAAAAAAAAAAAAAAAAAAAGCAGATTTTCTTAACTCTTCGTTGTCTTTTAAAAGCCCAGCCATTAGTGGCATTTTTCATCCTTGTCAAATGCATTTTTAATACAAGTCATATTAAAATTAAAAATGAGGCAATAAAGCTTTCATATAGCTGTTTATAGATAGAAAGATACAGGGATTTGTGAGTGGAAAACATTCAGGAATATTTAGTAACAGTTTTTCTCTAACAATTATTAGCTACTGTATATAAACCTGACTGAAATCAATACCTAATATATCCTTTCTGCCCTAGAGTGTCTTGGGTAGCGGTCAAGACATAGGAAATATGCAGAGGGTGAGAAAGCTAAAGGTTCTCAGTGTGCATTTCTAAGCATCCCTAATGGTGTTATAGACAAAACTGCTCTTTCCATCTTATTGTCTAACATTATATTTCTTATTAGAGCCCAATGAAAGAAGCAGATGTACAAGGGGTGCGATACCTTAGCAGAGGCAGAGTTGTGAAGGATAACACACTTCAAGGAAATGGTGGATTTGATGAGAGCTACAATGGGCTTTTTTTGTAGTATTTTAGAGTACTGGGTTACAGTGTCACAATAGCCTAGATCTCGCTGTGCTCCGGTCTGTAGAAAATCCATGATGTCTGGTCCGAATGAAGCCTTACTTGCTGAGAGGAGTTAGCCCACGGCTAAGCCACGTGTTAAGCTGTGTGCAATTCCCCCGGGGACTCTCTCAGCGAGCACTGATGATACCTTTATGGGAGAGGGAGCCAGCCAGGCTGGCAGGCAGTGTTCACGTGGATGTCAACGTGGAGTAGCTGCCAGCGCACGTGCTAGCGCCTCGGGCGCTGCTGCCCCTGGCCCAGGCTCAGAGGGAAGGCACGGAGCTGTGGGATGGTGCAAGGAGCAGGCTCTGGGAGTATGGGAGCTGAGGAAGCAACAGTCGGGCACAGCGAGGTTGCAGCGTGCCGGCTGTCCAGGCGTTGAGATTTTTGTGAGCGTCGCAGCAAATCCTGATTTTAAGGAGGATGTGAAGGGGGCTTTGGGATTGATTCCCACACATGGTGATGGGGAATAAAAAAAAAAAAAAAAAAAATTGGTTTGAAAATTTAACAGTAGTGTGGGAAGACCTGTGTTTTTTCCAGAAGTGAGCTAAAATTCAGCTTTTTAATAATGTATCAGAGATAGAAGCTTTTCTTTGTCCATTATCACTTAAGCCTTCTCACTTACTCGTTTAGAATTGCAGAAAGATGAAGCAGAGGACGCACAGGCTGACCAGGAAAAGACATCTATTCCACCACCACCAGAGGATACTGAGCTAAACATTAATCACCCCTACTATGACGTTGCAAGACATGGTATCATCCAGTTAGCAGGTATGTTTGGAAAAGAGTAGCAGCTTCAGCTGCCTAGCCACCTTATCACATTTTGTCTTACCTTATTTCTCAGTGATGCATCAGGGGCATGTTAATATTTTCAGCCTTCATCCTGAAAAGCAGGTGAATAGTGGTTACATGTGATGCAGTGCTTCTCTGCAGATGAATTATGAGCCAAATATTTGAGCTTAATCTTACTTTAGAATATAACCATTACTCTATATCATAATCCAAAGCCCAAATACTGGATGTAACAGGTCTGTGGCATGAGTGATAAGCTGTTTTGTTTTCTGAATAACCTGAAGTGTTACGGAGCCACACATGTAATCATTTTTATAGTCTACCCAGGAAAGGGAGTGCAACTGAAGAGCTATGGGCTACTGTATAAAAACTAATAAAAGGCATAAAGGAAACTCTTGAGGCAATGATGGAGAGAAGCTGTAGGTACATAGCATGTTTAAATATTGGATCATTCATTCCTTATGGTTATTTATTTTAAAATAGCATTTTAATAGGACAAGGAGGTGCATTTGTGGTATAAAAGCACCTCTTTAAAGCATGCATCACATGGCTTTCATACTTTGGGTTCCTTTCTGGCATTAATATGCTTATTAAAATAACATTATAATCACACTCCTGAACTTCAGAATTTTACACAAGAAGAAATAAATAACAGTCTTTAACACTGCTCATTTGCAGATTGTGTTATGTTGCACATACCTTTTATGCCTCATGCTTTGATGCGCCTCGACTGAGTGCTCCTTGGAAAGCCATGAACTGAAGTGTGTCAAGTGGTGACTTGACTTCTGGCTATAGTGGGAGGGGAATTTCACCCATACTGACTTCTCCTCTTGAGGCTGGTTATACACTGGGCCCATATTACCTTCTACCTTCATGAGAAACTCTCCTCCCAACATAAGACCCGATTCCATAGGCAAGGGAATAACAGATTCACACTCTTGAGATTTAAAGCTGATGTTCCTCACTCAAGCACCAACTTTGGGATGGGGGAAATACCAAGATACAGAAGTCATTAATGAGATCATTAAAAAACTGACACTTAAAAAACTGTGTTTGACTTCTTAGCTTTACTGTGATCATGCAGCTTAGTAGCTGTTTGTTGCTCCTCAAGGCTTTCCTGGAACTTGGAAATTTTTTACTACATGTGATATTTGTATTTCTTAAAACAGACAAATTTCTAACTAATGTTGACTTTGAAAGATCCTTGTTATGTGCCTTCCCTTTGGAGGAACTGTCATGATTTTGCACCTATAGGTGACGTGCCAGGTGCTGAGCTCAAAGTTCTGAGTCTGCAGTTAAAAAACATCTTCTTTTCCATCAGTCATTCCTGGGGCTGAGGGGACAGGTTGGCAATCTTACCGTGTTGTGCTCAAAAGTGGTCAATAAGACATTCCCTGATAATTTTGTAACCTAAATGACCAACAGTTTACTTACTAGCAGGGCAAACAAAAGCCCCAACTTTCATATTCTCAGACTGGTGCTGTCCTTTGCCTCAGGGGAGATCAAATGGTAGAGAAACCCAGAAAAGGGGGAAATTTTGGAATGAGAAAAGGAAATATACTGGAACAACTCCATTTAAAAACTCATGTTTTGTTGCTGGTGAACATACAGTGGGGAGAGAATATTAACTTGCATTTCCATTCCTGGTTTTGTCCTCAAATAGCGTAATTTTATGCAGTTGCCTACACTTTATTTCTGGATTAGGGAATGGGAATGTGCCTCAGTGTCGTCCAAAGTGAGACCCACGGTTTCATCAGAGCTATGTGATGGGGTTTTACAAATACACTGGACAACTTAAATGCAAAGCACAAGGCAGCCAGGATGCAGGATGCAAGCCAGGATCCTTCAGGATGCAGGACACAAACGTAAATAAATAATTCTGATAGTACCATCTAAGAAGAAAACACAGAGGTGTGCGTTTGAATGCAGAACGTGCAAAAGGTAAAAATATCGTCGGAAGATGCACTTCCACAAAACAAGACTTCTCCCTTCCCAGTGTTAACTGGTGTTGAGACAGATTTGAGACAGAGTGTTTTCTGGATGTAGAAACAAGTGCAGAAAGGGCCAGCTCTCCACACTTCCTTCCAATCTGGGAAGTGGCCAGGCCCTTTTGAGAATTAAACATTTTAAAATAATTTATATCTTACCTATTTACAGTTCATAATAATGTCTTTGAAAAAGACAAAGTGTAATTTCAGTGGTTTGAATGGCTGCTTTAAAGCAATTCTGCAAGCTGCTCCTTCTGTTTTAATTCTGCGATTGAGAGACAATGAAATGTATTCCTTGTCAGGACTAAAGAACAAGAACAGAGATTTAGGTGAAAATATTTGCAGTAATTTATCTGTCTCTTACAATGATTTAGTTTCCAACAGTTATTTAAAAAAATGCACACACTAAAACTCCATCTTGCTTCTCATAAAGAGACTTGTACTTGCTTTCCAGCTTTGGCTGCCTGTGAAGGTATTTTCACGCTGTATACATGCAAATGAATTAAGAAGGGGACATTTTGAAAGGTACAAGTTTTAATAGTTGGTTATTACCTAGTGATTTTGTCCCACTGATGCCAATATGTTGACTACTTCAAGTGTACATAAATATCACCAGTGCCACTTGTTAAATATTTCTGTTATTTTCGATAATTTGCTTTCATAATATGATTGCTGATAAATTTCTTCTGGTTCCTTGTTCTGGTTATGCACTGATAAAGTAAAAGGCTATTTCTGATGCTTGTGATTTCATTAATGCCAAGTTGCATCCCTTTATGTATTAGACTAAACTTGCTAATGGAAGCAAAGTCCATCTTTGTTTTAAATCAATATTTTCCCTAGCCTTTTAGTCCTTTTCCAGACATATTTAAAGATTTCAGGTATTCAGCCTGTCCTCAGAGAACACATTTACATTTTTCTTCAAGTTCTAGCTCATTTCACAGCCATTTCTGGTTTCAGACCAGTGTATTAGAATCCAATTAGAATATTAGAACGTCATTAGACTAGTACTATGTACATCAGGCTATGAAACTTTAAATAATTAAATGTAGTTTTTAAACAACATGCTTAAGACACGAGTCTTTATAATTATCAGGCTACATCCACAGTAACGTTAGCACTTCTAATAAAAGAGAAGTTAAAAAAAAAAAATTAAAAACTTTCTTTCCTAAAGGAAGATTTGCTTTCTCTACAGGAATTATTACACAAGCTTCTGCCAGTGGGTGTCACTTCTGAGCTAATGTAAAGGGCTTCAGAAATTAGTGTAGGTTGCTCTCTTTTTTTTTTTTCTTTTTTTTTGGAGGCAGACAAAGCAATAGCAGAAGTGCAGCTCCCACTGCATTGGAGACCAACTTCCAAGAACAAGTCATGGAGGTCTGATTTTAGTGGAATCTATGTTCCTAAGGGGGGATACTTACTCCATCCGAACAAGAGTCTAGCTGATCTTAATGCAGAGATGTGGGGTAGTGCTGTGGAGGTTCATGCTTTCTCTGCTCACTACATTCAGAGCCTGAGGAGGACTAACTAGCTCACCTAATCAGTTAAATTTGATGCCTAAAATTGGATGTGGGGGTGCATTTTAGGAGTTACTGAATGGTATTACTGTGCTTCATTTTTATAAACCTTCTATGCATCAAGAGTGCATTGCAATAATAAATACACTGCAGCTTTTTACTGAAGCTGTGTAAATTTTAGGAGAGAAAGGCGTTGGGATAGGATGAGGGAGAAGCCACACTCCAAATAGGCTAGCAGATTATAAGCACTAGTAATGATGTTTTCCAGAAACCTGTCTATTTTTTTTTCCTCTGACTTTGATATCAGCAGCATTTTCACTACACTTGCAAGTTGCCTGGATTTTGACCCTGCTTCTATTCCAGCTGAAACGTGTGGCACAATTTCCATTAACATGAGGATGTGGCTTTGCTCTAGCGCCATAGTGACAAGCTTCAATGAAGTAAAATGATTTATCACTTTTCGCTGGAAACTGGTACTGTTTTGTATCATCAGAACCAAAGTTCTTCGACAGTTGTGCTAAAATTGCAGCATTCAGAAGATCTCATTTGCAAATTGAAATGAGCTGAAACTTCTCATTTGTAAGAAGCACTTAGTAAGTGCTGTGCCATCCAAATTCTTAATTAAAAAGTAGAATGATCTATTTTCCCACTTGCCCTTCCCTTTGTCATTACTGTATCCTCTTTGGGGGACTGCAGGGTTTGATATCAAAGGCCGTGCGTGATTCCCAGTGGTTGTTTTATATTTTAATGCGCATAAATCATACTGTGGACAATACACTCCATGCACCCCTCCTTACTCAGCGGGGAAGGGGCTGGATCTGCAGGATGAGGCCGACCGAGTTGACTCAGCTTGGGCTTGGCTGATAGGGCTGAGGCAGTCAGGAGTCTGCTGGGGGGTTTGTGTTTACAAATGGTCAAGAAAAATCCAATGTCAGGCCTTTCTGTTGCATGAGTGCAGATTGTGACCCAGAGATTTTTGCCAAAATGAGAAATTCATGGGGACTTGGAGTATCCAAGTGGTTAAGACACTGTCTTGGGGAATGCTGCCTTCCTGAGCATTGAGAGCACTAAACCAGTGCGGAAGGATGAGAGGAGGAAAGTCTTTATATAAGTAGTGTAGAAGAAGTTAACAGTTTTCCTTTGAAGGTATTTGATAACATTAGTCCACAGAATAAAATATTTAAAACAAACTATATTGTTGACCTGAAAGTGGCTTTAAAATACACATTGAAACGTCACGGACCAAAGAAGAAATTGCAGTTCTTCTTGAATTATCTCCTGTAGAAAATGAGGTATCCTTGAGTTCTAACTTAGGGTGCATTCAGTTTGGAGCAGTCTAAGAAAATGGCTCAGTTGGGGGAATGGTGGTGCATAAAAGAGAGAGGAGAGCTAAATTGTTTACAAGCAGTAAAATAAAGGCTGGAAGGGAATATGATTTCTGCCTAGAGATCTCTTCAGGAAGGTAAGTGGTACAGAAGGAGAAGAGCTATTTCAGCTGAATGATGTTCTTGGCACAAGAACAAACTGGTCTAAACTCAGTAACTTTTAAGCTGCAGATGAGAAAGGGAGGTTGCTGGTGGTCAAATTGGGGAGTTCAGGAACAGCCTTATAGCAGGAGGAGCAAGAGGCAGAAAAACCTGACAGCTCAGGAAGATGGAGCGTGACGAGTTAATTGAAGGGATTATAGGATACAGTTGTGGTGATAACACAGGCTGGGAATTGATAGTGGAGAAGATCTCTCACTCGCTCTGTATTCATATGTGGCAAGTCATTAAGTGTTAATCTCCTCCTTCCCTCCCTCTCCCCCTTCCACACCTAGACTGGAAAGGGTTTTAAAAGAAAATATATAGAAGATGGGCATGGGGTGGTCCTGGAGCGAACAGCGCCCTGGGCTCAGCACCGTGGGTCTTGGGTCTCATGGGCGTAATGGACCTGGGTGTAACTATATGTGCTTTGCCAGGGAGACTAAGGGGATGGACTTTAAGGATCTTCAGGTTGTAAACAGCCCAGATGTGTGCCCTGCTTGTTGTATTTTAACTGGGATATGAATATAGCAGTGCTAGTGGAAAAGAGCATCTAAGAAGGCTTAAGTTCTCTGCAAAAATCTTACCAAAGTGTGTGGCAAAGCAGATGCCTTAAGTGCCTGTATGCAGAGCAGTACTCTTATATATTACCAAAATAAGGCCTGAGGAATTTAAAGACATGCCATTTTTAGATGGGAAAGCAGGCCTGTTTTGTCATCAGCCTAGTTCCCCCCTTTAGCAGCCAGCTGCATATTTCCGTGCCTGTGGTGGGCAAAGCGATTTCTGCGTGAAACAAGTGATTAGACAGGGAAGTTTGACAGTGCCTTTTAGGCAGCAGTGGGGGCTACAGACGCAGCCCCAGGTCTCAGAAGACAGGAGCTACTCCTTCAGGTGATGGAGATCCCAGGGCATAAATGAATGAGCATCGTCTTTACTGACTGTTTTGTTCACCAGGTGATGACAACTCTGGACGGAAGGTGATTACGTTCAGTTGCTGCCGTATGCCGCCCTCCCATCAGCTCAATCACACCCGATTGCTGGAGTAAGTTTCTCTCAATCCCTCTTTGCATTTTACATGTGAACTTCTGTTAGCTTGTTCCTATGTGAAGGAGCTTTTTGGGAGGTAAAGCAGGGGTGTTGAGAATGAAATGTTAATGTTAAGTGAATGAGATGCAGATGAAACCATGAGAAGCAACTCCCTGTTTGCAGAAGTCAGCTTTGTGTTGATGTAGTAGTGTTGATGTTAATGATTCCTATGGCATCTAAAAATGGGATTTATGATAAGAACCATCAATCAACCTTGAAATTGAACTTTTTTTTAGGCTCATTTTGTAATGTTTGTTTTATTTTGTGTGTGTGTTAAAGAGGTGGTGAACATTAAAAAAAAATCACATTCTTCTTCCTTGTAAACTTGTGGCAGTGAAGTATCAGTACACGGTTCTACCTGGATTCCCTAACGTGTCACTACAGTGGGATCTGGTTTGTCAGAAGAGCTTTGACCTTATGAAGCATTTTAAGCCTGTTCTGAGTTCTTGTACAGCCCCTATTACCAAAGTATTTTAACACATTTCAGTATATGGACCCTTACAAAAGAAGGAAGTGCTCTTACCTTAACTTTTCAGAAAGAGAGGGATTTAAAAAACAGATTATTAGAGAGATGTAGGTGTTTGAAACAATGCTGCTTAATTTGTGGGCTCCTCACGCTGTTAGCATAACTCAGGAGCCTCATGGCTAAGCTTCCTGCAGGAGGAGGGTTAGCCCCTTGGAGCAAGGTGCCTGGCACTGAACCCTTCACCGAAGGAGCTGCCTTCCTTGATTAACAGGTAATGTGGGAGCAATAACCACCTTGCTGGCCAGATCTAAGAGCCCTTCCTCAGTGCTGCAAGGAGGCACCTGGGTAAAAGGAGGATTTCCAGCCCTCAGACTCTACTGGATTTGTACAACTAAAAGCTTTTCTATAACAGAGACTACATCAAACCCTCCTGGGAAGTCCATGTTAAGATAGAGAGCTGAAGGCAGCTGGCACAATATGTCAGGTGATCTGTGCTTTAAGTAGTTAGACCAAGCAGTCAAGTTTTGAGGTGAAGACTGTGCAGGCTAGATCCAAGCTGGTGGGTTGTTTGTGATTGAATCACTTAATATATTGATCTGGTAATGCTTTTATAATGTCCCTTTGATTCTGTTACAACCTTGGAATGTGTAATTGACTGTACAGAAATTCTGATTATTTTGTGCCCACAAAGTCCTCACTATTATATTTAGAAGTACAGGCTTTCTGAATGCAAAGTGCCATGGAATTACGTGGTTTAAAATAAAGCAGGAGACTCCCCACATGTAAGAATACCTTTTTGGGTATATTTTCATTTCAGGCTAATTAAGCCTTGAATAATTGTTACTACTATTTCTATTAAGCTAACATCCAATACACAAGTCAGGGATCAAAACTACATTACACTAATTGCAGTGGCAGTCCTTGTCCCAGACCATTCACGGTGTGAGATTTGCAGGATGTTAATGGGAATAAGCAGATAAATGAGGCAATGGAAGCACAGGCAGGCAGCGAAGCTGCATGTTTTTACATAGGTGAATAGTCAGAGTGCCCTTGATACTTTGAAATAACCACAGCCTAATAGATGCCACATGGAACTGCCTATTTTATGAAATGAGAGTGGCCTACATACAGTTAAGCACAATAGCCAGGGCTGTGCTGCAGAATAATATGAGAGCATTGAGAATGACGTGAGGAGGTTGAGATGAGAGGGGAGGCTGGATTGTGCCCCTCCATCATCACTGCTTTGTTTGAATCGTTGAGCTGCGTAATAGACTGTACAATGTTCTCAAATGTAGGAGAAAGGAAAGAGAACAGCATCTTGGAGTGCACCATAAAAGAATCAACACAAAGAAATCTGCTTATAAAACACGCAGTATTGTTGCAAGATGGGATAACCAGCGTAGTTCCTTAAATTAGTTTCAAAGGAAATGATCTATAAACATAGTCCCTGCAATACAAACAAGGGAAAGGCAAACACATTCAGGGAAAACAGTTTTCTGTAACCAGTTCTAGGAATTAGCTGATGAATCTTTTTTTTCCCAAGAATTGAAAATATTTTAAATTAGGAAGAAAAAATAAGGTGGCTAATAGAAAGGAATTTACAAAGATCAGAAGAAAGCAAAATATAAGTCAGTTCTAATTGCCAATTAAAATGCATCTTAATTTTTTTTTTTTTTGAATAACATGCTCCCATATTGTTCTCCTCTTTTAGTGGTCAATGAGTACTGTATATTCTGTAACTAAACATATGTCAAATTTGAAGGTTTGTAGCCGTTTGAAGTGACTGGTGACACTGCTGCTAAAGCAAAATGAAGTTGTCTGAGAAATCCCTGGAAGCAAACACGAAGTTCCAATCACAAGCATTCTGTGCAGAAGTGGTGTGTTTATGTTCTCAGCTGCTGGTGAAAAATCTCATCCCGTGTACTATCTTAAAGCTAAAATGTGTCTGTCTTCTCAGGTATTTAAGGTATACCCTGGACCAGTACGTAGAGAACGATTATACAGTTGTCTACTTCCACTATGGCCTGAAGAGTCGGAATAAACCATCTCTGAAATGGTTGCAAACGGCCTACAAAGAATTTGACAGGAAGTATGTCTTGCTTTTGCTCGTTCTGTTGTCTAAAGCCTGTCACCAAATTCCATGAAAGAAGCAGATAGCCCAGTTAGCCAACAGGCTGTTGAGGTTATTTTGCTATTGGGAATTCTCATGCTGTTCTCTGTGCTGTTGATGCTGTTAAAAATGTCTCCTGCAGCGCTGATCAACAGCCTAGGTGCTGGAGTGGTGATCCAGGGCACTGGGACGGGAACCACAAGTGTCTGGCTAGCAAGATAGTTGTTAATCACTGTTCTTAATTATCTCACAGTTGTGTTAGAATCTGCTTGTGTATAATATGAAATTGCCTTTGTAATAAAACAATATTTTTTTTCTTTCAAAGGTGTATATATAAGCCTAATTAAAATTGGGAAGAATTTGGGAATTGGGAAGGAAAAATTGGGAAGGAAAAATTGCTGTTATTGCTATATTACTGTCCTCTTCCTTTCATGAGAAGGTTTTTCCTAGGAGTTTGCAATCATTTTTTGCCAATAATAACTCCTTAAACGGTGAAGATGGAGGAAGAGTTTTCTTTACTGGGAAAGGCACTTAGAGAATAAGCAACGGTTTTATATAGAAGCAAGGTATTTGATTACTGCAAAATAAAAATCAGAAAATGGGCAATGTGGATAAGTTCAGAGTATTTTCGTGCAGTCTGGTTTTCATTTTTGTTTCAGCCCAAATTCATTATTTATTATATCATGACGTGACACTGCAGAATAAAGCAATGCTATAATGGAGAAAGATTTTCCATTTTAAAGAAAAGGGAGCCATCCAATGTACATCGGTGCAGTTGGCTTCATCTTTGGTAATTACTATCAAAACAAGGCAGATGTATTAAAAAAAAAGGGGGGGGTAAATTTTACATCTGAAAATTTAGAAATTTTCTCTATCATGAAAATTCTTTAAATGGAAACAAAAAAGGTAGATGAAGGAAAGTTACTTTTTATGTGATCAAGTTTTAAAAGGCTTCCTCTTCTTGCCAGTTCTTTGTAAGATTGCCTCTTCTCCAGTATTTTTTTTCCCTTCCCCAGTTATTAAACCCACAATACAACAGGCACTAGTTAGGACTATAGTAAGTAGTGTAATCTTAGCCTACTGTCTTATTGTCAAAACTTGCCATTTGTTTTATTTTTATTATTTTATCTTACATTCAGCTTTCTCTGAATTGAATCATTGTAAGGATACTTGAAGAGAATGCTGTATAATGTTCCAGTAATAAAACCTCTCATTCAATTGTAGCTATTCAATTCTACAGTATATGATATGAAGTCTTCTAACAATTTCATTTTTCTTTCTAGGTATAAGAAAAACCTTAAAGCACTGTATGTTGTACATCCAACCAACTTCATAAAAATTCTGTGGAATATTTTTAAACCTCTTATAAGGTACTTGGCAGTTTATTCAAAAGATTTTCCTATTATGTTTAAGGATGATCTGTTCTGTAATAAATTGCTTTTTAAAAAGGCTTGAGGTAAAATATGTCAGGTAACCACAAAATACACATTTAAAGTGCAGCTTGAACTAACATATAAGGTGAGCTTAAGTTTGGGTCTGAGTAATAAGGTAGTTTTTTTCTTTGTAAGAAAGAGAGTTTCAATTCATAGTATGTTTGATGTTAAGGACATACATTCAAGTAAGTATCACTTGAAAGCTTAGCTATATGACAAAATCTGCAGACCACGAATGGCTTTTTTTTTTTGTCCTATTTTACAGCCTTTAGCACGGTAGAACTGGGCCATAACTGGAATTACTAGGCACTGTGGCAAAGCAGGTGATAAACAGTTAACCTTCAGTCTGAGCTCAAGTGCTGAGATGAATAGGAATGAGATTACTTGTGTGTTCAAAGTTAATGGATATGCCCTGAAGTGCCCATAAGGATTTGAGATGGAGAGTGAAAATGGTGAAGGTGGATTTATTTTATTGGTGGATGCTTTTCCTTTGCCTGATAAGAACTGAGACTATTTGTAATCTGTCTACATATCCACACAAATATTAGTGATAAGATGGTTGGGCTTCCTTGGCTTTTGCTCCCGAGCTCCTGCTACTTTCAAAATACTTCTGCCCTTTTTGGATTATATTAAGAATGTCCTCAGGGTTGAAGGAAGTAAACAGCTTATCTTGAGAAGCCATAATGAAAATGTCTATTACAGTAACTTGCAGTTATTTGAATTTTTGACTTTTAGAAAGTTAATGAATTAGAAAGGGTGGTTCACTTCTAGAGAGATCAAAACATGCATGAAGCATGTGAAAATATGAATAGTAACCATAGCTAAAAATTATTCTGGAATGGACTGTGCTTGAAACAGGAAGAATAATTACAGGTTTGGTTTTCTTTAACTGTCAATAAATAGATGTCAAGTAAACCAACAGAGAGAAAAGTGTGACTGAAGCAGGAATCCAATAGCCTGCTGTATCTCATGAATGAGGTGGTTGCTCGTTCCCTCTCAGCCAAGTACGGAGAGCTCTCTAGAATGGGGCTTAGGAAGAAAACAAGCAAGCAAACATGAAAAACCCTTGGTACACTTGTCAATGTTCCTGCAAAACCAACTGCAATGTACAGACACAGGTCCACCTATCTGTAGCCCTCCTTGTTCTTCAGGCATCAGGAGTAACACAGCTCGGGTGTAAATGCAGCTAGCAGAGACATAGCTGGACACCATCGACCCACTGTAGTAACTGGTTGTTCTCCCATCGACTGTTCAACCCACTGTAGTAATTGGCTGTTAATTCTCACCAAAAAAACTTAGAGGTGCCTCTTCCAAGCACTCATTTCTCTTGGATCTTATATGAGATCATAGGATATCATAGATAAGATGAATGCTTCCCCAGCATGACACACTGACTTTTAAATCCTGTTTACTTTGCATGTGAAAATAGGTAATAGCAATACATTTAAGCATTCATACGTGGCATAGAAAATCAGAACGAGGACTTGTCATCTTTGATGCATCATCTTCTTGACCTTTTGAATGCCCAGGATTATCGTTTGTGTTTGATTTCTATTGCTGTGTACCCACATGCTTGTTTTGATTCCAATTTAGTACTACGCTTACTCACTGTTGTTAGAGTATGTGATGAACAGCAACAAATTTGTTCATATACTGGGGCTGACAAAATAATTAAAAGCATCAATAAAGTCTGAATAGGTCCAGAGGCCAGAAGACCAATAGTAGCTGAAGTTAATTCAGAGGAAAAAACAGGTTTTGCTGCTGAAAATGGTTTAATTATGCAACACTCGCCTGTATTCGTGGTTCAGGTAAACTGTCATGTTTGTAAAGCAATGGGAAAAGTAAGGATATGCTTTTGTGTCTGAATCCATATGTGATTTGCCTAAACTGCTTCACTTAAAAACTTGCTGGCATCGTCATAAGTATACTAGAACAGTACAATTTAGAGTTACAATTTAGGGCACACTGTGCCTTCCCCATCTGGGTTCATAACTTTACCTCAGCAGGGCATACTGTTATCTAAAGGTCAATATGAAACCAAAGTTCACAAAAAAAGAGTGAAAACTTCTTTGGATTTTGTTTCCTAACTTTGCTTTTTATAGCCCACGTTCATTTTTTGACGGTAACGTTTTCTCAGAAAAATCACAATTGTAAGATAAATTTCATGTGAAAAGCGTCTGTTGGTTTTCCTATTTGTTAGGAGCTTGATTTGAGTACATTTGCATGAACAAACCATTTGCTGCGACAGAATTTTTAGAATGTAGAACAGAAGCAATAAGTGTTTTAGTATCGTTCTATTTGAAAAGTAATTAAGAAAATGTAAATATGTGAAATTTTTCAAAGAGCGAAAGAAATTGGCTGATCTCCCTGGCAATCCCAAAAGGGTAAGAAGTTAATGCATTCAATCAAATGCATTTTTTGCTAGTGGTGGTGGCATACCATTCATAGAGAACAACAGGGAAATTATGATTATTTACGACTTAGTTACAAAAGATCTCTTTTAGATCATGTTGTGCACTATGAAGATTACTTAGAGAATTCATTTAGCCTATTGCTTACCTAAGATGTTGAAACCAAAGGCTATTCTGGAAAAAACACAAGCTGAAAATCTCTGAATTTGTAGCCAGATTGAAATCTGTCGGTGTTGCAGGATCGCTTTTGTGATAGCAAATTTTAGCAGTTTGGAATTAAAAGCCTATAAAAATGCTTGAGTCATTTATATTTGTACCATCTCCCACTAGAGGGAGCTTGTGTATATATGCTTGACAATTCAGGGATAAATTCGTTAATGGAAGAAAATTTTTCGCTATCAAAGTATCTTACAGCAGCGTACACCTGTTACTTTTCTTGACAGTTAATTACATTTTGCGTTGCAGAAAATGTATGAAATTGAGACTTTGCATATAAATGGATCCCTGAACCATATTTAAACATCTTGGTCTATAAGCAGTAAATTATGGTTGAAACTCAAAACCTAACTAATGATACCTGGTTCTTCAAATTCAGAAGTCTGTATTGTGACACTCATTTAAAGAATCTTGTTATTCAGGATGGTATTTAGGAAGTCTATAGTCTAAAAATCACCTTTTCCAAAAAGGATAAAGTTAGTTGCTTGGAGGAGTGCAAAGTATTAACTGTGAAAATTTGCTGTTTTATATATCATTATTTATATGTCACTTGCTATTTTATGCTATGTCTTTTAGTAGGGAGGAATAGCTAAGAAGATGGAAACATGTCCTGTTGACCATATAGCATTTCTTGCAAAGTTAACCTGAAAGTCTTCTACACAACATCCCTGTTAGTAAGCTTTCTAATGCTCTGTGAAAGCTGTTTTTCAGTGGCTTTTAAAGCAATGTTTTTCATATCTATGCAAATCAAAAAACATTCAGATGGCAGTCAGTTATTTTTATTCAAATCAGGCTCTGAGACATGCAGTGTATATGTTTGATCATATGAAATGAAATACATCTTATGTCTCCTGCTGCTTCAATTACAGTCTAATTCTGAGATGCATCAGCACTTACATTTTTGTAATAAAAGCTAAACCTTCCATAGATGTTCCTCCCATGCTGACTGTTATACTTCTTTCCTTTTTTTTAGCCATAAGTTTGGGAAAAAAGTCATCTACCTGAACTATTTAAGTGAACTGAGAGAGCATCTCAAATATGACCAGCTTAGTATCCCTCAGGAAGTCATCCGGTACGTGGCAAGTTTAACACACCCTCTTTCACCTTATCCTACATGCAGTTGTGGCTTGTTCTTCTTATTTGTGCTAGAATTGAATCAGATTTCTTTAATGAGCCAAAATCCAATTCCCCTAGTTGTGTTTGGTTAAATTTAACTCTGAAAGCTGCATTGTCATCAGACACATACTGAAGACTGTCATATATTTAGAAAGAAGAATGTTATATAGTGCTGTACAGATCTGGATCATTTCAGGCCTCTCTTTTAGAGTGTTTTCTTAAGATAATTGGAGCCTCTGTGTGAGCATTAACAAAACCAGCCCATGTGTCAGTACTGCTTTTGAGTACCAAGTAATGTTTGCAGTCAAAAATACTCTCCTGGCCTATTTACTTGCATATTATATGAGATCAAATGACTTTCCTCTGCTAAGAGCATTTGCAATCAGCACGCTGGTGTCTGAATTGGACCCGTGTGCCTATGCCCTCAGCAGAGCCATGACTTTTCTGCTCTCTGTGTATGTGTGTGTGTTAGGGAGGGCTCTTAGACAGGGCCTGGGAGAGAAGAAGAAATGTGCAAGGCTGGAATTGTCAAATGCCATTATCCGTATCAATAACAGGCTTTCTGACACAGTGGCTTTACGTGGAAATGCTTTGATGTACTGACAGGAAGTGATTTTATGTCACTGTTCAATGAAAGCAGCTGGAAGCTTTGATTATGGCTGTTACTGATGCCTGGTAGGTCTTTACACACCTTTTGTGTGTATGTGGAATAACAGAAAATACTTCACAGCTCTGAGGTTATCAAATGGATTGCATGGTTGCCAAAGAAAGGGGAATTCTGTTTTAAGTAGCAAATAGGCTTGAATTTTGCTGTTCAGTTATAGCACATTCCTATTTTTTGGACAAATTTATCACTGAACTACACTGACTGAAGCAAAAGAACTCTTCTATGCCTTTCTTAAGTATTCTCCCACAAACGCTACTTGAAAATTTCACTAATGCTCAAATTAAATGCAAGTTCTCTAGGACTTGCACAATATTCTCTGTTGTCAGGATAAGAATCATGATTGATACTGATGGCTGTTCAGATATGTAGTTTTCTCAGCTGTGACGCACAGCAACTTTTGATTTTTGCAGACATGATGAAAATCTTCGGGGGAAGCAGAAGGGAAAACTGCCACCTGTGGTGAAGATTCCTCCCCCAAGACCACCTCTACCTAATCAGCAATTTGGGGTCAGCCTGCAATAGTAAGCTATGAGATCTGTAAACTGGTGCCTGTACGTTTTATCTGACAGCCTTCTGCCACGTGTGGTTTCACTGGACATGTTTTCTTAGTATATGTTTAGTTTCTGTCATCCTCCTTGAAAGCTATAAAACCGTGAGGCTAGATGGGAGCTTTTATGAATTCAGGACAGGTCTCAGTCCCTGTGACCTGCCTGGTCTTCGTGTTTACAATATCTTCATAGTACTTACTGCTAGCAGGGCTGCACAATTCTCCCAGTGGACAGAATTTCTGCTGTATGTGACAGAGCTCTGAGTTAATCTGTTGCTGATGGATGCTGGCAAATAGGGAAGTGCTTTAGTAGTGTTTAGGTAGTGGGGAGCAAAGCCATGACAAAGCCTCAGGCTCCAAAATGGCTGCATAAAGCCAAAATGAATGTGTGAGCCGGCAGAGATCGTTGCTTTGCTGCTCCCATGTTGTTTTGATCAGAGTTTTATGAAATGAATAAAATAACACTGTATTCCTGAAATGCCCTGACAGCTGTTTACATAGATTACAGCACTGTGTGTGGTATGAAAAACGGTTTAATTTACACAAGGAATGGAATCACAGTAGTATTTGCAAGATTCATTTTTGCTTTAAAAAATAAATACGACCCCCCAAAGCCATACAATAATGACAAAAAACTTCTAGTTTCCCATCCATAATCATCTTTGTCCAAAAGCTGTGGCAAACTTTACCTTAATATATCATCCTGCTCAAAAGCAGCTGAAAAATATTGTTCACATTGAACAAAGATGATTTTGTCTGTGTTAGAAATGAATTCTACCTGATACATGTACGGGTGCCAGATGCCTTCCTGCTTGCGCTCTGCTTTTCCGATCCTAATGATTCAGCTGTAAAGGAAATATTAAATAAAAATATCTCTTGGTTAAATGTTAAACATTAGCCTTCTCTGGAAGGCCTGAAATTAGCACAATTCAGTGCCTGGAGTGTAAAAGCTGCTCTGACATTAACTTTTATGGTACCTCCTTAGAGTTCATCCTAACACTTGAAACATGGCGAGCTCGCTTTCCTAATTCAGAAAATATCTTTTGGGAGGTCTCCACTGGGTCATAAAGAAGGACAGTGTCTTATGCCACAGCTTCAGGAATACAGATGGATCTATTTGCAGGCATCAAGGTGCACAATGTCACTTGCCTCGAGCCTCCCTGCTAGGTAGCTCCAACCTGACACAGGTTGATGCAGCATTTTGGGTCCAACTTGTCACAGCGTAGCTGCTGAGGCAGCATTTTGGGTGCCTCTCTTAATGTTCCTTCACCTCTCTGGCTGGCTCTGAGCAATGATTTTTGCTGGGCTGCACGTGCCGAGTGCATTGCCCTCCTTTCCAAGCCCTGCTGCTTTCCAGCTGTGTTACCATAAGCAAATCACACCCTTCCTGCATGCTTTAGTTTCCCCACGTAGCAAGGTGTGGCTGCTTTACGAAGAGCCTTGGGATCTGTCAGAGGAAAAACACTGAGGGAGACAACATTATTTATTGCTTTTAATCTGATGAGTTCCAGCAGTCACTAAGGAGGTTCTGAGCTGATGCCATCCCCCACTTCAGAGCACTGACACCTCTAAGTATCAGGCACACAGAGATGTGCATTCAGTGGTTGCCAGCGTCATCGCATCTTGCAGGAGAGCTGAAACTCTCTGCAAGTAAATCCTCAAACACGTTTGAATAAGAAATAAATGATTGAATTTGGATTGAGGAAATGTAAAGGTAAAGGAGGAGAATGACATATATTGAGAGCTTTTAAAATCATAACCACGCATGTATCAACTGTTATCTTGATGAATCAACTACTTATGCTGAATTCTTTTCATCTCATGATCTCTATAGCCTGTCATAGCAAAATATCAGTAACTTCATACGTATCTAGCAAGGAAGCAGGTTTGAAGTCTTCATCTAGAGGAGATTTTCTCCATTTTCTGAAGTAGGATACTAGGAGGCCTTGATTTTATTTTCTAGGTTTATGAGAACGTGCACTGTGGGCTGTGTATTTTGTTATAGTCGAGGAAAATGTGTTATCAGAGATGCTACTGAGAGAAAGCTGTTCTTGCTAAAAGACTTTTTCCTCTGTGGAGGTTTTTCCTTAGTTTAAGGAAAAGAAACAGCACAAAAGACCTGTAGGCCCAAGGCTTCCTCAGTTTTAATACTTCTGGGATACTGTTTCTATCCAGTCTGTGAGAGGATGGTGAATAAGACTTAACCAAAGCCTTTCTAGATGGCCTAATTTTGATCATATGTGGAATAACATTCCCCCAGCGACTTGTGGCTGCAGAACATGGTCAACCCATATGTTTACTGAAGACTCCTACTCATACCCTTAAAGCAAAGGCAGTTTTCTCTGGAACCACCTTCTCATTTACCTTTTCTCTCAATATATATTGCTTAATGCCAATATATATTGGTTAATTGGTTTCCCGAGATGTAGTTAAAAACCAGAAGAGCAGCAAGTGACAAATATTGTTTCAAAATTCTCCGCTTTTGTCTCAGTGGACAGAGGGGAAACCTGTTCCGTGAAGTCAAATGAACAAAACTTGACAGAGGTTTCCATCTAGACGTAAATAAATGATTGTCCAAGAGCGGTGCTCCCTCTTAGAGGGATCCGTTAAGTCCCATGGACATTTGTAACCTTGTAGAGTAGGATTTTCAATGCAGCATGAGGCAGCTGGGCATTTAAAAGTCATGGAAATTCTGTGAGAGCTGGGCTGTAGTTCCTGCAAATGTCATCTCTACTGAGTTGGGTTTAATTTATGAGTGAGGTGAAGAGATTATTATCAGGTTAGTTCAAAGCTTTTCATTCTTACGTTACCCTCAGCGGCTCAGGGTGCAGTATCTGAATTTAAAATGATTGCATTTGATCTCTTTAACCTCTCAATGTCATCTTAACCTCTTAAGGGGGCGGGGGAAACACCAAGCACCAAAATGACTTTTATCTCTTTAAAGAGCAAAACGCTCTTTATATTTACTCCCTGAGGTAATTGTGCAGAGAAGAAGAAAATCAATGTCTAAATATGTAGGTATGATGGCAGGCATTTGAGAGGGTATTTGTGGAGTTTTGGCTGTGGTTAGCAGTCACCATATTATTCATGAAGAGTATACTCAGAACTAAGTTATTTGGTCATTCAGTGGAAATGTGAAATACTTTCAAATATTTCATTTGTGTTCTGTCTTTTAAACATCTATTTTGGACATTTTTTTTAAATTATATATGCTAGCTTTTGTATCCACCTGTTACTTTACTTACATAAGTGCAAAGGGAACCTTTAAAATTAGACTTTATGTAAAAATGCCCTATGTATAGAAAGGAAGATACATGAGGTGGTTTTCCCAGGAGCTACCTGTAGTCTGGACCTTGCAAATGCCTCTTAACAAGGAGCTGTGAAGGAAGGCAGATTCCTGTTCTGGAGCAGACTTCATTAGAATAACTATTTCTAAAAGAAAACATTTGGTGTAATTAACCCCAGTGACCATTTCCATCTTGGAAATATTCCTGCACAGTATGTTTGAATCTTAGAAGAGCAAGACAGTGGGCATGTGAGACTGGGATTCAGGAGAGCTGAGATCTAGTCCAGGCTGTGTCGCAGATCCTTAGGGGATCCCAACCAGGATGTTCACCCTATGATTCAGCTAAGATCTTGTATCTCTCCAGCTTTAGCCACATTTATTTGTTTGGGATTTAAGCATGTGCTCTACAGGAGGTGCGGACATGAAGTGGAAACCTTTGTCACCATGAGCTTCCTTCAAGTGAGGACTCCCTAATCAAAACTTCGTGGAATTTCTGACCCCCAGATTAGATTGCCTGGAAAGTCAAAGTCCATCTGTTTCAGTAGCCTAAAACTTCTAGTTACATACAGATTTGATTTTCTTGAAAACATAGCACAACTGAAGCTAGTGCTTAGCCTGATGGATTTATCAGAGCAGCCTTGCTGCTCTTATTCACCAGTCATGATCTAACAGGAATCCACCCTCCAATTTCACAAACATTTGATGCATACCTCAAAGTGGGCAAGATAACTTTGTATGTTTGTCCTTGCCCATTTTGCTGATTGCGGTTCCTTATGCACAGCCACAGAGGACAGAATAACAGCGACGATGAGCTCGTTTAAAGGTTTATCAAGCCTCAAGTCCTTTCCTCAACAGTGGGCGATAGCAGATGCCTAGGAAAAGTATCAGAACAGGGTGAGTGTCTCGTGATACTTCCTCTGATATATCGGCCTCTCTTCCAGCAGCTGGAGACTTAGAGGACTGCAGGGTACGTGAAAACGATATTCTGTTATTTAGCAGTCACTGCCATTTCTGGAAATCCAGATGTTTTAAAGAAAGTTCATACATCGCTTTTATGCAGCAAGATAGTTTTTCCCTTTGGTCAGTAATGCCATCTTCACACATAACATGCAGAAGCAGCAGAAAGGAGCTATTCAGAAAAAGGCCCTTGCTGTGTTGTGCTGTGTGCAGAGGTGGGATTTTCATTCTAAAAGACAGCAGTAAATATTCTACATTCAAAAAGGTAAGAAAAAAGATAAGGCATAGTCTGCTTATGTTAATTAGATGAATACATTTTAAGTGCATTAATGAAGTTTGCTAAATTTGCACCACTTTAACACTTGACTGCATGGACTTAGCTGCATCCCTGTCTTCTGTCAGCCTCCCACGGATCCCTGTTGCTCAACTCTATTGCCTCTGTAAGCAGGGAACACTACAGCTGAGCTCCAGCACAGAGTGACCTTGACTAGCTGCTGACATTGTCCTCTTTTCTCCAGTCGGCTTTAAAATCTAAAATTAAATATCTTGGGGGAGGAGACAAGAAGTGTTTTGTTTTTCTAGCTATCGTCACAGAGGGGGAGAGGGAGACAACAGAAAAATGCACAGGAATTGCCACAACTGTCCAGCTTTTGCTTGCTGAATTGCTATCAGAAGTGTATCAGGGTGCTTTCTGTTTGGTCCCAGTCTTTTCCTAATCTTTCTGCTTGTGCATGCTGTGCATGCGTGGCCAGGCAGAAGGAATACATTCTAAACCAAACCCTGGCGTGTCTCAGCGGGAAAAATGAAAAGGAGAGAAAAAAAGAGAGAGAGAGAAAGATCACGGGCCAAGAATGCTTAATGACACTTCTGAACGATGTGTGAAGGCCCTCAGTGAGAGCTGTCCCTGGTCTAGAACTGCGTCATTGGATATATAACATATTGCAGTTACTAGTTCTGTAATGAGGAGCACTCTTGGCTACCGTGTTTGTTGGAACGGATCCCTTTCGAATCTGATATATGTGGGTCGCTGCATTTGACTTGCAGAAAATATTCTCATTTATTTTAAATTTTAAATTTTCAATTAACTTGAAGACCCCTTTCAGGTACTAGGAGTGGATCCTGTCCTTCAAGGGCAGTAAGAATCTTGTAGAAAACAATAGAGCTGCAGAAACTGCATCTTCTTTCTTAGAAACAGAAAAATGATGCCTAGAATTTATTATTCTGACTTATAGCCTACTTATTTGTCTCACCTCCCCGACAAACTAGTTCTCAGCAGGAGCAAGTGTTGTAAATAATCAGTTTGCTATTTATACACTGAAATGGGGCAACACATTTGGGGGGAACAATAATAATTGGAAAACATTTATAAAAAGCTGCTGGGTTGCTATTTAATGCCTCTGGAGTGAGCAGCTGTAAGAAAGTGGAAACGATCAGTGCAACTTGGAGAGACTGAGAATGGGCTTAAATTGTCAATAATAAAGATGTAACAGCTTCCAAGCAAATTAAAGTCTTGATGATGTTCCCATTTAAGTGAATTATTCTTTCCACTAATTTTAATAAAAGTTGCCCTAAATGTTTACGGTACTGGTAAGAATGCATGAAGCAAAATCATTTGACACGTGAGGATTGTGTCATAACTCATCTATTAGAAAAAGGTATAATAACTGTTTTTCTCCTTGCCTTCATGTGCTGCAAGTTTTCCCGCACTGGTATCCCAATAGAAGTGTTGACCTCTTGTTTCTTGCTTGGTTCCTTTCTGGAGGATCCCTTTCCCCAGGGCTTCCAGCTTGGCATGCTGTGCAGGGGAGCCCTAGAGCTTCCTCCCAGACACTGTTTATTAGCAAGGCAGCACAACCATTGGCAATTTTGCTCCATTTTTTTGCAGCAGGGTTACTACACAATCCTGGTCTGCTGTGAGAGCAAATAGTTCACATGCAGAAGCAGCTCGCAGAAGCATCTGCATGGTGGTAACACCGGCACCGACTTTCAGGCCTACTTTGCCACCAGAGTACATGAAATCACTGTGAGATTGTTGAAAGTAACCTCGAAACAGCAAGAAAGAGTAAGAATTTTGCTGCTGGGAGATAGATGTTTTTGAGGTACCAGGTTGTCACCATGGTAAAGAAAAGGATGCTGCTCTGGGGGCTAGGTCATAAACTTTGTCCTGGTAGCATTTCAAGTCATGGTGGTCTCTCATTGTGTGAGTTTTGTCATGGAGCACTTCAGGCTGCTGTGTTTGCTCTCGTAGACATCTGTGATGAGGCAGATGACTCAGGTTGGACTTGGCCTTACAAGTCAGGTCATAAATCTTTCTTCTGTCCATTCGCATGTTATTTTGATAGTGCAATGAATGATTTCTCCAACAAGTTCAATACTATTTTGTATGGAAATTAATGCATAAGGACAAGAGGTTGCAGCATTAGATCTTAAGATCATATCTGCAAGGTGCAGCAAATGATGAGTTAATGACCTATAGAAGTTCATACTCTTGCTTGATCTTTTGTCTTCCTGCCAATGTGTTACATATTTTGTAAAGTCAGTATTTACTTACAGCTAAAAAAGAAAAGTCCTCTTCAACCCAGTTCTTGTTAGATATAGATGCAACCAAGTCTGTTATCAACAAGGTCAGTGTCTATCATGGCTTTTTATAACATTAATGTTACTACCATACTAGAGGGAAAGAAACACTGCACAAGAGAACCTGAAAAGCGTGCACAAACAGCATTCACAAACATCAGTGCCAGGGAAAAGACTGGATGGTGAAAATGGGAAGGAGGAAGAATAGGACTGGATGGAAGAGGAAATTGAATGGGAGAAATGACTCTGATTCCTCAGCTGTGATTTGTCCCTGGATTGAGCTGAGTGAGATCAGCCATGTTTGATGGTTGAGTAGCTGAAGAGTGGAGAATGTTCCCCTCTTTTTTAAGGCTATAACAGAGGTAAGTCAAGAGAATAATTCTCTGAAGTCGGGATCCTGTTCTGAGACTTCACTTTGGAGGAACTCCAAAGTAGCCACCAGCTACCTACATGAAGCTTTAGGGGACCAACCTCCTAACCTCAGGGCTCCAGAACAAGGCAGTCTCTGAAGCTCTTCGAATGCACTTCATAGGCACGGGGAAAGCCTAGGGCAGGCGAGGCCAGGGAGAGGACCATTTAATGCAGCAATTTCTCCATACTTCTATGCTAAATTTTCTTGCTGTACTGATTATTTGAAGTTATATTTTTGTGTGTAATGTAAATACAAAACGAAATACCAGATTGGTCATTCTACATGGCAGTGTTTAAACAGTTGTAATATATACACCTTAATTTGTAGTAGGTGTTTTATATAAATCAAGTAATAAGCAAGCCTAGACAGAAACAAGAGAAATCAAAATATTTTGAAAAGAAGAGTCTAAGCATCATTCTCATCTGCAGGCAGGACCTCAACTAATAGTAGGAGCTTGAGGGTAGGTTTAGGTGTTGTGTGGACTTGCATGAACATCTCACATTTGCTGGGGATGAGCTGTAGCAATTGCAGTCTCTGTTGAGAAGGTCACAGATCTCTGTGCTCTTTTCTGCTGGTGTTTTAGAGACTGTCAGTAAAACTGATCGTCTTTGAAATATCAAACATTGAATTGTACACAAATACATTTCAAGTATACTTTTAAGATCTGGCTTTGGTCTTTTATTTTCCTTTTGCTTTCTCTAAAACTGCAGAGAACACTCAGCAGATACTGACCATCTTTTCCTGTTATGCTTTGAAAATGCCAAAGACTTTTTTTTTTAAGATAATTGCAGAATTTTCTGTGCTGTCTAGATCAAGAAACTGTTGTGTTCGATTTTTACCTCAGCTGCTTGCTCATGAAAGAAATCTCATTTCATGGGAATCAGTCAAAGCTTTAATAAACTCAATCTCACTGCATCACTTTGCCTTCAAAATAAATAGTACGATATCCTTTTAATTACACATACACAGTGGCTTAAAAAGAGACAAATGACAGAGAAAAATCTGCATGATAAAAGCCTCCTGAACTTGCAGCATCCCTTGATCAGGACTTATTATCAGACTTATTATCCTGCCTTGCCTGCCTCTGCGCTGCCGTACATCCATGTTCAGCTAAGGGAGCCCAACCAAATTCAGTCCCAGCCCTTGCCGTTGTGGGCAGCCCTACAGTGAGCAAAACCAGAGCAAAAACCCTCTCGAGTGGGGGCAAAGATAGCCCAGGACACCTTTCTCCTGCTTCATCCTTGGCGCCTTGACTCTGTTTCAGTGTAGTAAATAGCACTGACTTCCTACTCATCCTCCTTGAAGTTATTTAGAGCTTTCTGAAGGAAAGGAAGCCTTTAGGAATGGCTTGAATAGGGCTCTGAGTCACCTGTTTCAAAGGCTCCTTCAGAGCCTTTTGTAATGGAGAACCATTGTGCTTGGTGCAGGCTCCTTAATTTGTGGAATTACATGTATGCTTTCAGACGACTGACACAAATGCTCTGTTTTGATTTTAGATGTGATTCTTTGTCTGTAAATACCAATTAAATGCTGGATTTTTTTTTCTCCTTCTAACAGTATCAAGGATAAAAATAAAGGTGAGCTAATCCCACCAGTACTGAAGCAAACTGTGTGCTACCTAAAAATAAAAGGTGAGTTGCTTTAAAGGTGAATTGTATTTTTGTGGGGCTGTGAGGACTTGAGAATAGGAGGGATTTTTCAGAACCAGGGATTTTTTCATCTCCAATGGGGACTTTTCAGGGAGCATGAAACTATCTAGCTATCTGGGCCTGAGTTAGCAAAGTTCATAAAAACATCCTAAATTTGAAGGGTTTGTTAGAGAGCTTTGATGAATAGGGAATTTGATGAATAGGGAATGATCTGATAATAAAATCAGATTATTGCCCACTGGAGAGAGGGGGAAAAAAGTCGCCATAAGGATCAGATTAGGGAATGGCAAGTGAGAAGAGATGTCTTCTCTTCAGCCCATAACGTATCACTGATTTTAGTTAGAACTCCCAGGAAAAAAAAAACAATTAGACGTTCTCTTTTTATAGAACCAGTGGTTTAAAAAGCTCAGAGAAAAAACTCAGAGAACTTACTTCATAGCTGTAGCCAGAGTGTATAAAGATACAGGTTGCCAAGTGTCACATTTAAAATAGGGACTTCCAGTTGCAAGTTCATCTACCTGCTTCCTTTACGAGGCAGTCGAGTATGGGCGGTAGCATGGAGCGGGTATCCGCACGGATACCTGCCTGGTATCCAAGGAGCAGGTGTCAGGCACTACCTTCAGGGCAAGCACATGGTTTCCCTGCACAGGGAGGAAGGGGCACAGAGGAGGAAAGGCTGAGGGGAGGCTGTAGTCCTGAGAACCACAGCCCGATTCCTGTTGTTTCCCCAGCACAATGCAACTGCACATTTTCATCCTTATTTTTTTAAGGCAATGGCAGTAATATTTTTATAGCCGTTTGTGTTCCAGGATCTGAGAGTTTCACAAAAGTTCACTAAACTTCCCAGTATCGGTGACTCTGTAAGCTAAACCACATTTATCTGACAGATGACAGAGGATTATGTAGGACTGGCACAGAGCTGCACAGTGGTACAACTGGGAATGATACTGACACTCTCTGGAAGAAAGGTGTGAAGTTTTAATAGGTGTGTCTATAGCGAAGAAAATCAAAATGTGTTTGCTTCACTTATTTCAGAAAGGAAACATCCCCTGCACTTCAACGTGCTATTGGTTTTTACAAAGTTTAAGTAGCACTTGAACAGATTTGAAGATGATTTTTGTTTGATCGTTCGTTAAGACAAAAAAACAGGCTCAGATCTGTATTTTGCTGTTAAATGTGGTTATTTTTATCCCAGATTGTCCTTATTGAAAATGCTATTTGTGTTGATGGCACAAAAATAAAGAATATGTATATATATATTATTTTATTATTTTGAATAAGAGATGCTTACTCAAAAGCAAAGTCTCACCAAAAAAAAAAATTAATTTCCATCCTTGATTGTCATTCTTAACAAGGTGAATTTTGCTTGCACTATTAAGATGCATTCCTCCTTTTTCAGAAAATGAAATCCTTCCTCTCTGTCCTTTTCAACTATTGCCACCAGGCTTAGTTGGAGTTTCTTTTAATCTAAGTGAGAGATTTCAGACTACTTTTAAACTCGGACAGAGTAGACCTCACATGGCAAGCGGGAAGTCTGACTGGAGGTGGGGAGCAAAGCACTGCATGTCAACTCGAATGCCAGTTCCCAAGAGAAATCCTGGCTTCTTTTACGTGAGTGCAAGATCATGTTGATTTAACTGGTGCCAGAACAGACCCTTAGTGTCTTGCCCTCATTGCTAGGCTCAGATCCTTCTTATTTTAATTTATCCCATATTAAATAAGAGCATTAAATAGCGGCCCATTTTATTCTTTCTTGTGTTTCCTACCTTGAGTGAAGCTCATGCATGACATGCCTGGGAGAATGAGAGTCACTCGGCAGATACCTGCTGAGCACTGGCAAGCAGTGGAACATGCCGTCCATAAGGATGCTTGTGGACAGAGCAGTGGGCTCCTTTCCTTGTGAAACTGCTGCTCTCTCTTCCAGATACCTGCAGTCACCAAAGGCCACGCACTGGTGCAGGGCCAGCTCTGCTATTAACACATCTACTGATTTCAGCAGAGGAGGAGTCCTTAATACACTTTATGGCAGGCCTTTTGGACCCAAGTCTGGACTTCCACTCAAGCTCAGGAAGCTTTTTGAACGTGCAGCTCCCACACTAGTGTCAAACATGGCAACTTTGAAGTGTAGCTTGTATCAGATGTCTTATGGCAGGATATGGGGAATATAAATTGTTCCCTACCAGGAATATTGCAGGCAAGTGCCTGGCAGCTTGAGACAATCCCTGTAATTATAACTGTAAGAGGGTAATTGGAGCTCGTGTAGTGTATCAGTGCATGCCCCACCTGCAGATGAAAGCTAGACTTCATGTCTTAAACCGTTAGGAAACAATCATCCTTGCATGTATTGGGTTTAATAGGCAAATATCCCTTCCCCACTAATCCGCCAGAGCCAAGAAAGCTAAAGGAAGGATGAATGTGTGCTAATATCATTACTTTTCAGAGCTGTTGCTGCTTAGAAACTGAGCAATATTCACTAAATATTCACTAAATTCACTAAAAATATTAATTGATTTAAACTTGGCAATGGCCGGTCACATGTGGCCCTTCTCTAGACCCCTTCAAAGGTTGTGAAGAAGTCAGTGTTGTGTGGTTGTTGTATTTGCCTGCTGACCAGTGTTTCACTAGAAATTGTGGGCACTGATTTGAGACAAAAGCTCTTGCATTATCCTGGGTTTGTTCTTCCTTGTTTTGCCTCATCGCTATTGCCCCAGCCCCAGCCCCTTCCCTCTCACCAATTGTTGAGTCCAGCTCAGATACTCACAGTTCTCTGAAGCAGCAGCACGAGCTGTGCAAGGTAGGAAGGAAAAACTAGTTTCTGTTTTCGTGATTCTGATGAAGCAATGGTATTTTTTAGCTTTATCACTGCAGGATTTGTTACATGAAGTCTTTGTTATTCTGAAAGAAATCATCATCCTTGGTTGTTTTTTTTTTTTTTCTCCAGACTTTTTCTTTTCTTTCTTTTAGTAAATTCAGTGCAATATCAGCAAAGTCTGTAGCCTCTCAGGAAATGTGATGAACTAAAGCTCTTGGGCTGCTCTGGGGATATATGCAAGTCAGTGGCATGGTGATTCTGGCCACTGATGCCAAGTCCAGCCCTGCACCTGCTGGCCAGGTGCTCTGTGTGTTTTTCCCCAGCTCTCTGTCCTTACATGTTTCCAAGAATGAGGGGCATGGCATCTGCCAATGTTGTTATTTTCCTACCAAGCACAAGTTTGTTCAGGGCTGACATATTTCCTGTCATAAGGAGATCTCCACAAACCAGATTTCTAAGGAAGGACGGCCTGTCAGGTAGAGGATTTTCCGACATTCTCAGCCAGTTAATAGCTGAAAGCCGAGCACCTGCCATAGCAGGGCTGTTAACCGGGAGGTGACAGACGCGCATTTTTTTGCACTTGATTATAGTGTGCAGGTATCTGTTGTACCTGCTGTCTGCTGTGATTTCGACCCTTTATCCAAATCTGAAATTCCGCAGTTCTGACGTGAGCTCCGGCGAGCACGGCTGCAGTGCTGGCAGGGCTGACTGGCAGCGCCTCGCGCTCCAGGCACCGCAGCGAGCGCCCAGCACGGCCAGAACTTCAGCCGCCCTCCCGGGGGTGAAGCAGCTTTGCAGCTTTTGTCCTCATGGAATGAGACCTGTGCTCTGTGGCTGGTGGTGGTTTTTTCTTTTTTTAACCCATTGCCACCATTTCACATCCCAGTAGTGAAGTCGGTTTCTGAAACTCTTGGCTTAGAATACAAGCCCTTCTGCAAAATCATGTTTTAGCAGCTGGCTAAGATTTCTTAAACCATCAGTCTCCCTATGACATCCCTAACTCTGCTCTTTTCTCCTCAAGTTTTTATTTCTTAAACAAAGCTGATGCAGGAGCTGTGATGGTGCTCCTATTTGGCACCAGATTGTATACGACCCTGTTTAGGAAACATTCAGTCTGTACTGTTCAGCTACCCTTTTGCATCTTACTGACTCCAACTGCACTGACAAGTTGCTGCATGTCATATTTTTCCCCTCTGATATCTATGTTTCCTGCCTCCGTTTTGGACAACACTATTTGCACATGCCACAGATGTTCGTCAAGGTGTGGAAGCATCTGTCCCAATGTGCTAGAACTCTCCTCCTTGTGGCAAGTTGTTTGTTGGACTCTGAAGGCAACAAATATGCTCTCCTTCCAAAAAGCTAAATTATTGTTGTGTCAGATTGTTCTCGTGTTTATCCAACCGGGTATATAGATAGCTGTTGCTGGACAAGACATTTCTAACTGGATCCAGTTAGAATCAGTCAGCCAGTGTCTTAACAGAGACTAAAGAATCTACTGTATAGTAGAAATGAGAACTGTTACTGGCTGCTGCCTCAGGATCATTATGGTTGGAAAAGACTTTCAAGATCATCGTGTCCAACCATTGCAATAAGCATGATAAACTGAGCTTGTTAATATTTTACAATATTTCTCAAGTTAGTTTTTCAGCAAAGGAAATTAGGCATTTCACTACTTTTGTTCTATCTCCACTTTAGAATGAAAGATACTTTTAATATTGAGTTTAATACTGCTGAATTTCAATGGCTGCTAACCTTCACAGTGAAAAATTGGTTTCCTGATGTGAGTTCTAAGTGTCTGACAAAACCATCAGCTCATTCAGACTACATCTTAAAGTCTGTCTTCTGGGCCCAAAGAGCAAAGTACTCTTAATTTCAAAGTAGAAGCGTCAGTGTTATCCTGAAGCCAAATAGTGATTGAGGCAAAAGTGGAAGAAATGTGTTTAACAAAGTGCTTCTGTGAATAGATCTTCATAGAAACCCATAGACCAGAGGGCCTTCCTTTTGCTATGCTCAGCCTCCAAACAACAACCTCTTTATCTGTCTGACATATGAAGACAAGGCTTGACATCACCCTAAACAAGACTTTTGTGTCTGCCGTGCCATGAGAAGTTACCTTGTTGAGTTAAGTATTCACCTTTTTTGTCAGAACAATTCATAAGTATTTCTAACCTAGCGTCATTCCTTTGATGGAAATGATCGTGATGCTTTTCTCGTAGGCCTTTTTTTCTCAGGAAAAAAAAGAAGTCGACCTCATGCCACAGGGTAGTAATTTCCTTTCTCTGGTTACGATGTCCCCACATGTCCTCAGCAACCTATTTTGTTGTGAAGTGAGGTTGCAAGTGGGAGCTGACACTTTGAATAGTTTTGGTAGCCAGATGTATAAGTGACACTGCTTTTGAGCACGTGTCTTTGTGTGTGGCTTCACATGGTCCTCTGAGACTGACCTGTTCTCACAGCTTGAGCAGCTGGTGTTCTCCAGAGCTGAACATACCTAGGCTATGTGCCCTGGTGGCAACGCGTTATCCATCGTAGGCTTCGGGGTGCAGAAGGTGGGGAACAGGGCCCTTCTGCTGTGACACCTTACTGAGTTGAAAAGCAGAGGTTGCCTTTCATAGCCTTTTTCTTGTGTGTCTTTCTCTAGAAAAGCAAGTTACATGCTATCTATAAGGCACTATGTTAAATTAAAAGCTAGGTGACAAATGGCTGGAAGGGTTGATGTTTGTTTATGTCGCCATTAACACAACTCAGAACGTTCTCTTGCTTTTTAAACACTGACCCACAGTATACAAATCAAGGCCATCTGCACTAAAAAATAAAGTATTCTGTTTGTAAACACCCTGCCAACAGAAGGTCAAAAGAGAGATTTTAAGGGAAGTTTTTATTTGCTTCACTATAAAGGTTGGTACGGCACTAATGACACCTGCACTAATGACACCTGCATCAAGATGTCAAACAGGTTACTAAAGAACGTGTGTGTTGCTCAAGCCTATCTCAAATATTAATATGTACTAGTATTTCTAAGTAAAAATTATCAATTTGAAATATACATAAAAGGTTTTTAAATATATTTTGATTGGATACTTGTCCATGTTTTAAACTTCTAAAGGCAAAGCTAATCTCTAGAATTATTACAAAAATCTCCCAAATTTGAAAATGTTTGTATTCTTAAGAGACTGGGCAAATAAAGCAGGAGTCATAAAAAAATACATAGAGAACTTGGGAGAACTTATTACTAAAGATACCGTTTGAGATCAACAGTAGCTCAGAAATGATGGAACAGACCAATAAACTCATGGTGAAGGCGCTGCACTACAAAGTTATAAAACAGAGGAGATAACTGTCCCCTGTAGGAAAATTATCTCCTAGTATTCCCCACTAGTGAGGCTCTGTCTGTTATCTCATCTCTTTTGTTGAGTGCGAGCACTTTGGAGCACAAACTTTTTGTTCCATGTTGGCTAGTGATACCACAGGAGAGACCTGGGCAATGACTAAGACTTCCAACTGCAGCAGTAACTACCGTGCCACAGCATGTAATGACAAAGTAATAAACATGCTCTAGTATGGTCAGAATGACAACTAACACTGCCCTTTAACTGATCCACAGCAAATGCAGTAGTAAAAAGTAATTCATCTTTCCTCCCCATCCCCTTCATGGAGCACAACAAATTTTGCCAAAGAAGAAAGTTTTGGTTCCATGTTTTAATGTGGATGAACGCATCCTGGCGGTGGCCAGAATGGATAGAGATGGATGGTGATGCATTCTCAATGCACTGCAGCTTAGTGAATTTGCCTCTTGGCCTCCCCTTCTTGCAATCAATCAAGTATCTTTTAAAAATGCAACAAAGGGAAGGCTTGGCATTCGTCACAGAAACCTTTCTGAGCTGTTGGCTCTTTCTGTTTTCACGAGAACATTTTTACCTAGAGTTCACAGAGATGAGATAAATCTCTGCACTGGTTCACGTCTCATCAAATAAAAATGAAGCTTGTAATAAGCACAGTTCTTGTTTCTGATGCTCAAGCATTGTAAATAAAATATGTTCAGAGGTACCAAGTGTAAACTGAGAATATTCATTCATAGATTGAAAGTCTAGGCTATAACACTGCAAACTACAAGGCCACAAATATACTCTGGTTCTGTGGAGATGGCTGTGCTCTGGATTCTTGTTCTGCTGGTCAGTTTTTCAGTAGGACTGGAACTGAACTTCTTTATCTCTGTCCTTGGTTTTCTTAAAGTGAAAATCATCTTTACAGGCTGCACACTCCACACTTGCTTGTTCGGTATTCATTGCACAGCTTCAAGGCAAAGAAAACCTATCTAATCTCTTCCTCAGTTTTCTTCGGTATACTAGCTTAAAAAAAAATCTCCATTTTATACATAAAATTTCACAAATTCACAATCGCTATCACTTTGGACAATTAAGAGGATATAGTGAAGATGGACATTTTAAATACGCTATAAACTCATCACTACCCTGTATAGAAACACATTAGCTGTAATTTGTAAAAAGGACTTTTAGAGATTGTTCATTTGCATGTAAATCCTTACATCAGTTATATCAATGAGAATGAAAACTGATTCCAAGTCGGCATGGCTACGTACTGAGACTTGGTAGGCCTAGTAGCTGGAGACACGTTGCCCAGCTGGAATGGGGACAGAAAGAATTCAGACGCTAACTCTTTCGTTGCTGCTTCGCTTACTAAAGCAGACAAATTAACCAAGGTTTGTGATGCCAGCAAGCTTCAAATCAAGGCTGATTGAAAGTAAAAGAATGTAATTTTCTCATCTCTTTTTCTTTGACAAGTTTTCAGCTATGTGACAGCATGTGTTGTTTTTAATATATCTTTATTGGTTTTGATTTTCTGGGTTTTTCCTTTGGGACAACAGATCAGAAGGGTGGAAGGGGGATAAATATTTTTAGCAGCAGTTTTTAATTCCAAGCGTGACACAATTGTGTCATTGCACTGCAACATTTTGTATACCATGGTAAAATCCATCTTACTTCAATGTGGAATGAAGTACCTGCCTGTTTTCATTTATGAGAGCTGACATATTTAAATGATTACTGCTAAGTTCTCGGTTTTGGAATCACTTTTCATTGAAAACAGCTCACTTTTTTTTAACTATTCAAATCATCATGTTGTTTTATGTCGTACTTAATATTTTAAAATAAAATCTAGTCTTTGATCCAGACTAGCAAAATTGCTCTGAGATATGTACCTATGTACCTACACACATATATATATGTATTAGTTTATGTTTTTTATTTATAGCAAAGGGGCAGATTGTGCTGAGGATTTGGCACACTGAGAGGCTATTTGAGAGTGACATGGAGCCATGTGCTTGACAGACCTGGAAAGTAGGGACAAGCTGCTAATGGCCCTCATTGCCTGGCAGGGCATCTGCAAAATCTTGCAGGCTACTGCAAGTTAGGGAGGGTTAGGGTTAGGGTTAGG
>VZSG01000210.1:124263-136218 GCA_013398315.1 Nothoprocta pentlandii | reverse complement strand
TGATTCTATGATTCTATGAAAAGAAGACCAAATGATTAATTTTATTTTAGTATAAATAGCTAGGGCTAAGTATTGCTTAGTTGTGGCAGTGGCAATAGCTGCTTTTTTGCTTCTGCTGATGTAAGAGAAGACAGATTAGGAAAAAGTACCCAGGCTCATCCTTTTTCACCTTCAGTAGCATAATTGCTGTTGACTCATGCACTCCTGTTTATTAATAGGCCAAAATTCTGACCCATGCTTTATTTAAGAATTGCTAGTATGCATTATTTTCTGGTCTGAACATCTTCCAGACAAAGAAAAAAAAGACCATTGACCATTTTGCTCTTGCAGTTCTTTTATTTTAGAGAAAAAATATAACTTGTTTTTCTGAATAACTGTTGCACTAACTTAAATGCCCTTAATATCACTTTATTTGGATAGGCTGGTTGTACACATGGGTGTCTGGAAATTATAAGAGGGCTTGGAGATACTTGCTCTGGTAATTGGCTTGTTGCCACATACTATCAAACAAATTGCCAGATATTGATTCCATTTCAGCTCTCCTGCAAAATGAATTCTGGAAGAAGTGCAGATAACATCAATGCTTCAGATTTCTGCAAATAAAGATAAAAGTTTCTTTTTTTTTTTCCCATCGAAATCTCTAAAAAATGTATCTAGCAGGAGTTTAGTTGTACATGCTACTGTAGTATCATTGATGCGATGCAGGGCTAGACAAGCACAGCTAGTGCCTGCACTACAGATTAATATCTTTCATTAGACTCTTTAAAGCATAGCCAACAAAGGAATAAATGTCTTACAAATCGTTTTTTATTACCCCACAGTTTATACAATGAGATCCACATCAGTTAAAAGCATTAGTTGTTGCATTCCTGCATACCAAATCGTAAGCATTTCTCAGGGCCATCCTCAGAACGGCTGTTTTTAGAGAAACCCATCTAATCCACTGACAGCCAGCATAAAATTCTACCATTCTCAGGGAATTACTGTATTTCTTGGCTGCTGTGGGCAATGCCTTGATGAAATAGCTACTCAGCACTGCCACTTTCCAAACCATGTCTTCACACAGGTTATGCTATTAAATCTAAAGGAACAATTTTACTCTGGTGATGTCATTTGCAGTAACCTTATTCACTTGAATTTGGTCTGGTTGGGAATAAAAGAAGAGTTCAAATAGATTATAGTTACTGTCTGCTTGACTCCTTTAGGAAACACACACTCACATTATCGTTCTTGCCATTTGAGAGTTCGTGCGCCTTCCAGACTTGAGCACATGAGCTAAAGTTTTAATATTCAGCTTTGCATTTAACAGGCAAGAAGGGCTAGAAAATAGCTAGGAGCCATATTCAGCTGAGCCTCTACATCTAATCAGTGGGGCAGTGTTAACAGAAGTTGGGTTTCCTTTCAAACGCCTCCAAAATACATCTATAAACCATTGATTTCAGCATTTATTCAGTATGGCATCTCAGCCACTGACAGAAGAGGGAGCTTAGGGAGTCAGTCCTTGCAAATACCCCCTTTTGCTTGCTAAAGGCTTAAAGCATTTACAAGGGGAATAGCAGATTCACAAGCTTGGTTTGGGCTTGGTTTACAGGTGAGAGCAAGGTGCATTAGAAGAATGGTGAATCTGAATTGTCCGCTTCCATGTCATTAGGCTCTACTGAAAGCTGCTTTAAAAAAAAAATAGTTGTCAGGATATTCCTAAACATGTAAGGAAAGGTAGCTGTATCGCTGTGAGACACATTAAAGAAAATGCTTTAGGCACTGTTGTAGCATTATTTGATTTTATGCTCTATTCTTAATGGCTGTATTACCAAAAAAAAAAAAAAAAAAAAAAAAAAAAAAAAAAAAAAAAAAAAAAAAAGAAGTGTTTGTAGAATGAGAATATTCTTCCATTGAAACGGAACTTGTGAATAAAATCAGCAAAATGAGAGTGTGTGAGATCTAATGGTCCTTACATCTGCTAGGTGGACCCACCCCTCATGTTCTACCTGTGTTTTGTGTTCTGTTGAAGCCACTGAGTAGAACAAGAGAGGGGCAGCTTTCATGGATGGCACCTACAATAACTCTTTTTTGCAGGACTACGTGTAGAGGGCCTCTTCAGAAGGTCAGCCAGCGTCCAAACTATCAAAGATGTTCAGAAGCTCTACAACCAGGGTAAGCTGTCACCGGGCCGTTGCCTCGCATTAGTAACAGCCTGAGGGCTCTGTTCAGCTTTTTTCTACAGGGAAGCAGTAATGCCAGCTCTCCTCCAATTATTTAATCACAAGCAATTTGTAGCTTAAAATGTCATATGATTAAAGCACTCCTATAGGAACCTGAAAGCTAACAACAAGCGTTTAAAGCTTACTGAATAGTGAGTCATCAGTTGATGTCAGACTAGAGCTTCCAAAACCTGTATTACCTAATGAATGATGAAGTTTGAGTCAAAAATGGTCTGCTTTTTTTCCTAAATACTTGCATTGCCCCTGTACTCTTTATGTTCCTGCAGTTAGTTAAAAATTACCAAGTACGATGTCTTCTTGTCATTTTGCCTCTAGCATTTTTCCGTGGTTATAAAAAAGAAATATAATTTTACCTAATAATTTATGAATTGTATGGAAGTCATTTTGAAAGTCAATGACTTCCCTGTGAAGCCTTTGTATGAAATGCCTTAATGGAGAGAATCTCTTGCAGCCAAATTAATAAAACTATGAAAAATACAGACAAAAAACGCTAAGAGTTAACAGCAATTGAGAAGCCAAGAGGTTTTCATTTCTGTAATGTAAAACATTTTTTATACATGACTTTATTATTTAACACACTTTTTCTCTTTTTTTCTTTTCCCCTTCTAGGCAAGCCTGTGAATTTCGATGACTATGATGATATCCATATTCCTGCTGTTATCCTAAAGACTTTCCTTAGGGAACTCCCTGAGCCATTACTAACCTTTGAGTGTTATGATCATATCCTTGGAATTACTAGTGAGTATAAATCAGTTTTAGGAGAGTTTGTAGAACAAGTTGAACTGGGCCTGGCTGATTCATAATTACTGCTGTTCGTTGGCCACAACTGGCTATACATTGGTAGTCCTTCACTGCAACTTTTAATGGGCACCCGTGTAATCTGTACCGCAGCAAGACTGAGAGTCCATCCAGTAGAGGACAGTGGTTCGAGTATCGTTTCAGGATTTTAAAATATGGAGATTCAAAGTTGTGCTGGTTTTTTGAACACTGTTAGCTGCTTCAGAAGTCTAGCATATATATACTGGACATAATACTGAGTATATAAGGGGTAAATTTTCCAGCCATCATCACTTTCCTCTTTTTCTTTTTCTTTTTTTCTTTTTCTTTTTCTTTTTCTTTTTCTTTTTCTTTTTCTTTTTCTTTTTCTTTTTCTTTTTCTTTTTCTTTTTCTTTTTCTTTTTCTNTTTTTCTTTTTCTTTTTCTTTTTCTTTTTCTTTTTCTTTTCCTTTTCCTTTTCCTTTTCCTTTTCCTTTTCCTTTTCCTTTTCCTTTTCCTTTTCCTTTTCACAGAATCACAGAATATTCAAGGTTGGAAGGGACCTCTAGAGATCATCTAGTCCACCCCCCCAGCTCCAAACCCGCTTGGATGCAACCTTGTGCCCCATGCTCTAGGTGACCCTGCTTGAGCAGGGGGGTTGGACTAGATGATCTCTAGAGGTCCCTTCCAACTTTAAGGATTTTATGATTCTAAGAAATCCGCCTTGAGGCTACACTGCGACATTTTCCTAGGCATCTTTACCCAACCATCTAATTTCACTAGGTGTGTAGCAACATAATACTTCTACTTTATCTACTCCTCTCTCAAATCTTGTCTAGCTACCCCAGCACTTAAAAAGTAAATGCTGGGCAGCAAACGGCAAGCATCAGAACATCTAGAGGTCCAGTCTCTACTGACAAGCAACCTGAATATCAGGCATTTGACTACCTTTCTCCTTTCATTTTTCTCAAGAATCTTCCTCCCAACAGTCTGGGGAGAATGAAAGCTTTCTTTTATATACACAAAAAATTATTTCCCTTTGCAGGGAAGAATTTTAAGCATTCTAGAAAAACAGATTTTTTTTATAAGTAATTTTTATTTTTTCAGACAGCAGGATTGGCACACAGTGGAGTTAGCATTTTATGTCCATCATTTATATGAATATTAGTGCCATTTTGGATACTACTTGTTTAGTAAATTAGAGAAGCAAAGCAGTAAGCACACACACAGAAATTCAAAGTTTGGTGTCTACAATAACAACAATGTTAATGCCTGATCTGTTTGAGACCCTGTCCTCTTATCAAATTTACTTACCCAAAGAGTTCAAGTGTTACTGCAAGCAATTTCAGGTGCATGCACACACATATACCACGTATTCTCATACATTTGGAGGTTTATTTACTCCCCTATTTTGAAATTGTTCCAGCACAGTTGTCTTTGAGTGTGGAAGGTGACACCTGCATTGGAAATGTGTGGAAAGTGTACTGCTCAGCTATGGAATCTAGCAGGAAATTTGGACAGGACTACCAAGACAAACTCTGATTTTCCTGTAAAGAAAGACAGTGATTATTTAAAGACCTTACGAATCTACTAATCAGTAAACTTCTATCATAAAGGCCTTGTCAGGCACTGAAAGTTTTAATGCTGGCTGGGCAACCCCATGTAATTCAGGAGACCTGAGATTTACTACCTGGTATTTGCAGAGAGTGGTAGTTTGCCCTCCAAGCTACAGCCAGATAATCAGGGAAATAGTGAATCTTGCAGTAAAAGCACATGTTCTTCCAACACCTGCTGTTTGATGAAAATATGGTGCAGTTCCCTACAGAGTCCAGTAGCAAGCTCTTGATAAACATGGGGTGATGCTGTGGCAAGGGGTAAGTTATCCAGATCAAGCCTGTTGCAGCTGAGATAGGTGACTAAGATAATTCAGGCTGCAGAGAAATCTCAATTCCCACATGTTAAAAAGTGCAGTAGAGACCTAATCCTGAGATTCCTGTGTAATCCTGATTTTCACACAATGGTATGACAAGTTTATGGCATCTAGATATATTAAATTCTAGACAAAATCCCATACTGCACCCATCAGTGTAGCACCTCTGGGTGCTTTTCCTATAATAAACATTATTCGTGTATTGTCTTTTAAAAAATTAATCAAATCATCATATTAATCACATATAAATCTGTCAGCACAATAAATAACTTAGAGCATTGAGAGGAAAAAAAGGTCTTTTCACAGATAGCTTGTAGAAATAGAAGGAGTCACTTCAGGAAGAATAAGGGAAATTTGGATAAAGGAACTATAAATGCTAATTTTTACTGGATTATCTTTTGCTGGCTTTGTAGACATCATGTTGCTTTATGCTAGGGCTAAGTGAAAAATGAAAATAAATATTAAAAGTCTGAAATCACATCATTGTCACTTCTGGCTGTCTTTGCAACAATGATTTTTCTTTTTTTTTGCCTTGCATAATCTTTTGTGAAACATTCACTCCATGTAATTCTTGTTCATCAGTGCCTTAAACATTGACGAAACACGTTGAAAAGGGGTGTGAAAGAGAATTCCTCCTAGGGTTTTTTTGCTATGCAGTATAATGGCCACTGTCTTGTTTTTGGTGGTGACTTCCTGATCCTAAAAGATTTTAAGCTTGAGAACCAAGCTGGATTGCAGCAAATGTGTGTTCCTTCCCTGGGAACGGAGCACAGAAGGGAATTTTGAAGAGGTGTGAGCACAGGCAGCTGTCTCGGGATGATTTAAAGTTCATGTCCTGTCTTCTGAACGTCAGCAGAACGGGGTGCAACACGCACATTGTATCTCTTACACTGAGAACCTGGAGATGCCCTGGTCTTGCTTTACAATACCTCAGAATGACAGTGAAAGTTCAGTTTCATCCCAGCATCTCATCAGAAGCATTTGAAAGAGCTTTTGCTGGGAGCTATGAAATAAATTGGCTGAGTGTTGACTAAAATAAATAAATAGAAATTTGAAAGCTTGTAGTTGATTGATAAAGAATTTTTCTCTGGTCATGAAATCTATACAAGTTCCTTTTTATCTGCTACTGATTCCTGACATACAGGCTCCTTTGTAGAAGACAAAAAGTCTTGGGACAGAGTATTGCATCTTAGAGAAACTGGCAGCTTTGCAGTAATAAAATCATGTACGTGGCTCACCAGGGTGTAGCTTCATGTATTGAATTCAGCGCTCAGGGAGCACTTAACGTGCTGGAGCTTTGGGTCTGCGCACATCCTCACGCGAAGCGCTAGCTGCTCCAGAGAGAGTGAGACAGGCCAAAGTCACCTAACGTAGAGAAAGCATCAGCTGCCTGGATCAGGCATGGTTGTAATCTTCAGACCCTTCTGCAAATTTGTGTTAAGCTTCCATGACTAAAACAATTACTATATTCAAGTACAATCTTTCTGTCACCTGGAAGAGCATTTAAAATATATTCCAGTGCTTGTGTAAATCTAAGCCACGCAATTTAGGTGGTGCAAGAGCCTTGGTTGCAGTTCCAGCATTTGCCTGTCTGCATAAGTAAGTTAATGAATCTGTGCAGGCTGGTCCATAGGAAAACCTTATTCTCACAGGTGACCATCTCAAAAATCTTTGTCCAAGACAGAAAAATTTCCTGAAGAATCAGAAAAGTGATTTTATAGCTAGAGGAAGGTGTAAATAGCATTTTGGACAGGACTATGTCTTAGCAGGAATAAAATAATTGTATAAAAATTAGACACCTGGATCGAGTTTGGGAAAAGATAATTGGATTTAAATGAAGAATTCTGAAAGTCCTTTTTAGCATAGAAATTATTATTTTGGCTATTTCACTGCCAGAGAATACTGGAGAGCTAGTCTCAGCGACATATGCAATAATCCTAAATAAGATAATCCAAAGAGAATGTTATTGTGTTGGTGAGGCGTTTTAGAGCCAAATTCTGTGATCTGTTCTACAGATGCATAAAATTCTAGCAGATATAAATAAAACTTAATATTACTCGGTGATATTTTGATGTTAAACTATACTGGTATTGACATTACAGGTGTGGAGAGCAGTTTACGAGTAACCAGATGTAAACAAATCATTCAGGGACTTCCTGATCACAACTACGCTGTTCTGAAATATCTGATGTGCTTCCTCCATATGGTGAGTATGGGCAAAATTTCCCAAGTTGAGCCATTTCTTGCTGAACTCCGTTCTTGTTAATTCAACAGTTTAAATCAACCCAGAAAATGAAATTGAGGAATTTAAGGAGAATAGTAAGCTGGTTGTGCAGAAATCGCTGTTGCAGAAGACTCCGGCGACAGGACTGTTCAGCTCCAGTAAAAGCCAGTGTCAAACAACAGTCTTGGCCAGACTTTCCCTGTAGGATACCCTCGGTCCAATAAAAACTGCTGGGTGAATTCGGACCCAACTGCATCTGCACTGAAATGCTTAAAAGTAGTGTCCCCTTTCACTCCACACTCACCTATTTCTGCTTTGCTGATTTCATTTGGGGGGTTTTCCTGAAGACTAGAGAGCAGAGGTTGGTGAACCTTCAGTACTGGAAAATAACAGGATGAGTTTCCCCTTTTCTTTCTTCAAAGTGTAAATCTCAGGCTGCCAAAGTGCCAAGTTAATTTATGTCATTTTAGAGAATGAAAACATGTTAAGGAACTTTAGAATATTTCAAAATGATAAAACATATTAAATCTTAAAAATATTTTTTTCATTCAAAAAATAGCCTCTCATTTTGTAACTTACTATGATGTTCACCGGAAAATTTTGACCATATAATTTTGCAAATATTTTTGGTATGCTTTAGGGTAGATCAAATCTTGTGTCTTGTGCCAAAATCTTCTATTGCTGATTATTTTTTTAATTTGCATTTGGGAAATCACACAAGTTTGGGGCAGTGATATCCTTTTGTTGCCAGATTTTGTTTGGGTAGAAAAAGACCAGGATAGGAGTGTGCATTTCCCTCCCTTCCCGCTTTACCTAACGCGTTACCTTTTCCAAGCTGCGTTTTTCCAATCCAGGTGCCTAAAACTGAGGCTTATGGTCTGTATTTAGTTGGCACCTAAATAAAGTGATCTAGATAAAGGCATCTTTCGAGGCCACCAAAGCAGTGACTTCTGTGGGATGAGGCTGATTTGCACCGGTGAAGGAATTAGCCCTCAGAAGCTCTTCTTGGGCTGACCACATTTGCCGTGGTCTAGCCCGTGGCCTATTTCAGAAACGAGTACATTTAATCCCTTTTTATATCAAAATGCTCCAGAAAAGCAAGATTAAAGGAAACACATTGATACGACCCTGACTCAGACAGCGCTAGAAAGACTCCTGCAATACCCCCATGTTCGTTTATCGTTACTTAGCTGAACTCTCATGCTATTAAGAAAATCCTGGTGTCATTTGCTATTATTTTAGCAGCTGATCTCTCTCCACAGCGTTATGAATCGTGTAAGTGACTCTGTTCCCATAATAGATGCACCGCTGCCATGCAATTCCTAAGAGCTGAGCACTTGAGGTGTTAATGAGGTGTGCAAAAGTACTACATAGTGTTTCCTGTAATTGGGCAACAGAACAGAGCATTATTTTGGAGTATGCCTTATTATGTAAAGCACAGCGGCAAGCTGATCCTAATGCCCACATCTGCAATTTTTGCTGATCCATAGCTTTTCATCCTTAACGTCTCAGGGAATATTTGCACTTGGAGAGGTCAAGGAAACATGAAACAATCTGGGAGCTGGGGATTTCTATTCACTGCAGATCGGTGCGCTGTGCAAGCTGCCACAATTCACATGTTAGCACAGCGCTCTTCCAATAATCCTGGTTTTTACCTACAAGCATCAGCCTGCTTACCTTTAAGAGGCAATTTAAACCTTCCATGAGCTCAGCCCTGAGTAGAGCAAGAGCTACTTGTGGTAATTTCATGAAGTGGGATGAACTGTAATCACTAGATACAGCTTTTGAACACTAAGTTTGATCCAAGCTTGTAGGAACACACACAAAAAATCCCTGTTTTCTCTGCAGTCTCAACCCCCTTAATGAAACAGCTCCTTCTAATCCAAGAATGCTACACCAGGACCACGTGAGCCCCACAGAAGAAAGAGCCATGAGTTCCTGAGTACAGGTCCGAGTCCTTGTGGTGGTCTGTGCAGGCTCGTGCCGGCCACGAGCCCAGCACTGAGGGACCAGCTGGGGCGCACGGTCCCCTTCACACCTGCAGAGCCCCCTCCCCAGGTGAGGCCCACAGCCGTGAGCAGACACCCAGGTTTAAGGGGAAGGCACAGGCTGGTTTTCCCCTTAAAGCACTGGCTTTAGTGGCATCTGGAGGCACGAGTGTCTGTGTCCCGCCTGCACGTGTGGTGCAGGGGGGTGAGAAGCCCATACGGGTTTACAGGGCTCAGAGAGGTTTTCCTGCAGATTGCCTGCCAGAACGTGCTGTGGATTGTGGTTTCACAATTCGGAAGCCAGAAACCAGATTATAGTTCTCATGGAAATTTTCTTTTGGCAATGTTTTGCGGGGATCTCTGAGCATTGGAACAAAGAAGCCCAATGTACGTGTATACTGAAATGTGATGGTAAGTGGCTTGTAAACATACAAGCCTTACTTGAGGACTAAGAAGACAACCTCTAAACTTTCTTTCAATAGAAGCTACTGTTATTTAATGGTTTTGCTATACACATTATGGGGGAAAGCAGGAAGCCAGAGCTGTGCACTGCCTTCTTGTCACACGTTTCCGTGATGTTCAGACCATTCGCTCACGGATAAGATCTGGGTCCTTGGAGGACAGGCCTTTATTAGCTTGTCACATTGACAGAATGGACGTGTCCCCCCCCCAGGCTCCATGGTTGCTGATTTCTCCCACGGGGGCAAAGGTTGTGACATGGGTATTTTTGTTGATCCTTTCACCACTCTCTTTCTTTGTAATGTTCACAAAGTGGTAGTAGGTGGGATTCTTCTTCCCTTTTTTTTTTCCTTTTTGGAATTATTTAGTTGCTCTTCAGAAGAGTTAAGAAGTGGTTCCGTGTTGTATTGGAGACCTTCTTTGAGGTAGTTGTCCAAAAAAAGAAGGCTGTTTCTCTGAGCACATCAGAGTGCTGTTCTTTGTGCAGAAATGAAGGCCTTCGACAAGAACAACTAATTCGCCTGGACAACTAATTCAGGAGCTCTGTGTTGCTGGAAAAAAGAGAACAGGTCAGGGAGCAGATCGGGATTGTCCTCACAAAACCTGTGTGGATGAAGCGCTGTGGCTGCTGCCGCGGGGCAGGAGCAGAGCCCGGGCCCACGGGGGCTCCAGCAAGGCCCGTGCGCTGCCTTAGACGCCTCCAGACGAAGGAGACACCAAGACACACTGAGGTGCCCTAGACCCATGGGGGCTGCCCCACGTGTGAACGTGGCCAGGCCGGGCGGCTTGAGGGGCTTGCTGCCTCTGTGGCTCTAGCGGGGGGGTCTGCCCTCCTTTGAGCTGCTCTCGCCTCAGGCAGGTGGAGGAGCAGGAGGGCCCTGGTGCCTTTGCTCAGCGCTGAGCGGCGCCCTGGGCGCTGCAGGGCCCCTGGGGAGTGTCCCGCTGTCCCCGCAGGCCACGAGGCGGCCTTGGCTGCTTGGTGTCTCCTCTCGGCCTCTGCATGTCAGGATCCCCCTCCTTCGGAAGGGCGGTTAGCAACAAATGAGCCCTTTAGGGCACGTAGCAGACGAAGCATTGCAGTCCTGATGGCCCGAGAGGGCAATGCAAAGATTGGAGGGACAAACAGTCCTCCTGATTGGGAAAGCTCATATTTTTGGAAGCAGATGGCAAGGGAAAGAGCTTCCTGCTGTGCCCGAGGGACGTGAGCTGCCCTCATGCCGAGGCAGCCACTCCTCGCCAGGCCCAGGCCCAGGAGGAGAAGGCGGTTGCCCAAGGGCACGCAGAGGAGCGGCTGCTGCTCTGCTGGGGGTTGCGCACGCAGCAAGAAGGGGGCAGCCGATGGGAACGCTCCTCGGGGGCCCGGCGGCCTCAGGCTTTCCCTAACACCTCGGAGCTGCCTTTCTAGGGGGCTCGGCAGCCAGGGACAGGGGCAAGCAGAGCTTTTGTGTTCCTATTCCACCTCAGGTGCAGCAGGAAGAACATGTGGGAGATTTGGCCCAATAGTCCCCGATCCTGCTCTGAGGAGACGACTTCAGAGTAACCAGGACATCCCGGTTTGTGGCTGGGTGATCTTCCCACGAGAGGTCACCAGCCAAGGAGCAACTGCAGCCCTTGGCCTGCCAAGAATTGGCTGAGCCACCTAGGCCAAGAGGAATGAAGAGCATCGTCAGCTTGCTGGCTCCTTAGAAGAGCAGGAGCTTGTCAGACAGGACCCCAAGGCCATGCCTTCCTGCAGATACCTGCATGCAGAGCAGGAGGGCAGAGCACCAACAAATTCCCTGCCGAGATCCCACAGGAATAAAGGGCCTTGGTGCTCCCCAGTCGCATGCTCCCGTCCACAGAGGCCAGGATCGCCCAGGAAGAGGACAGACTTCAGTGCTGTGCGTCTTCCTGCATCCTGCTTTCAGCCCCACTGCTTTGGAGGAATTGGGCCAGAGTGAGGGGACTTAAGCCCTTGCAAACAGCTTCAGAAGTCCTAGGGCCTTGCTGTGTAAATGAAGTGGTACAGAGGGATGGAAGATCCGTTTGTTCCCACTGTGCTCCCTCCTCTCCCATCGCAGATAACGATGGAGTCTAGACAAGCTCGACGCATGCTGCTTTCCCAGCAAGAGGAAATGGTTCAAGGTGGGGGTTTTTCTTGCTTGACTTGGTGACACCTGATGTTGAACCTGATGGACACAGATGCCGGTGGCCCCACAAGTCCCGGTGAAACTTTTAGGAATGGGGTGATGTGGTCAGGGTCTGCCCGGGCAGATAGCTCCTGCAGCAGAGAGGGCTGCATCTTCCTTCCTTCCTTCCTTCCTTCCTTCCTTCCTTCCTTCCTTCCTTCCTTCCTTCCTTCCTTCCTTCCTTCCTTCCTTCCTTCCTTCCTTCCTT
>VZSG01000210.1:100882-124133 GCA_013398315.1 Nothoprocta pentlandii | reverse complement strand
TTCCGCACTTGTCTCCATGCACGGCTCTGTTTGTGTTTCCCCAGGTTTCCGAGGAGAGCATCTACAACAGAATGACAGGGTCCAACCTTGCCTGTGTCTTCGGTCTGAACCTGATCTGGCCGGCTACAGGAGCGGCCTCGCTGGGTGCTCTGGTGCCTCTGAACCTCTTCACGGAGCTGCTCATAGATTTCTACTCGACCGTCTTTGGCGGCCGCGCGGTGCCCGGCGAGGTCCTGCCCTAGGCTCCGCGGCGGGGAGGCCGACGGCCTCCTGCGAGCGCCACGTGCAGCCATCGCGGCGGCTCCCGCGCCTTTCCCCACAGCGCCGGGGCTGGAGAAACGCGCTTTCCCCACTGCTGTCATCCCGTAGCAGAATGTGTGGATAAATGTTCCCAAATCACTAGTTAAAATCAGGTCACACCCCCGGCTGCCGCTTTGTCATTCCCTAGGGATCTGAAGCCCTCGCTACATCACATTATTTCCTGTATTTTCCAAGGCCATGCAGAGCTAAGAAGTTCTGCAGCACTTCTGATACTGTACAGATTTCGGGGTTTTTTATTTCTTGTTTGCTAATGGGTTTGTTACAAATTTATCTGATAAGAGAATAAAGATGGGATGAGTTTTTAAGTTACTAAAATTCTTAGAACTGCTTTTCAATACATTTGAGTGCCTTGCTTTACCCAAGAAGCTGCGTGTGGATGTTTGCATGAGGTCTGCAGCTGCCATGGAGAGTGAAGCCTTCCCTGGATAATCGAAGCTACGATACTGCAAATATCTAATAGGGCCAGTTAATCACTGCAGCTGCACATGCCAAGTGTCTAGAAGTGCCAATGGGCAATTTGGATCTTACATTTTCATTTAAATACTTGGACATTTTGCTTCTGGCAGTGACTGCATAATTGGGAATATGGAACGACTTTGAGGGGAGCATTCCTCGTGTTTGGGCTGCATCGTTTTGCAATTTGATGGACAGAAATTCGCTCTTGAGAGCAGGTTCTCTAAAAAGCAGCAACACCAACAACTTCGATGACAGGCCAGATGTCACCTGGGGCTTTATACGTTTCAAGTCTGTTATTAATCCCGATGTCAGTAATTAGCCAAAATAGCAAGGGAGGTTTCCCCATTTCCTTCCCAGCCGGGCCACTGGTGCTGGTGTTTTCCTTCGAGGTCTCCTCATGCTGCCCCTTGGAAAGCTGCTGCAAGGGGCAGCGTTGAGGCCCTGGCAGAGCTGGAGGCCGATGCGGCCCCCGCTCCTCCGCAAGCTCAGAGCTGCTTTTCGGCGCAGCCCCGGCGCGGGTTGGGGGTTGTCGGCCTGGCGCCGGCACTGAGGGGTCGCCGCCTGCGTAAGGGGGCCGCAGAGCCGTGGGGCGCCGTGTGCGGGAGCGACCGGCGTTCCTGCCGCCGCGTGGGGAGCGAGCGGGCGCTCAGAAAGCGGCGCGACGCCGCGCGCGTCCGGCCTTCGTTTGCATTACGCCTATAGCAACAAGCAACGGTTCAACCTGAAGAAACGCAGGGGCCTGGGAGCAACGTGTTTGAGGACAAACTGCAAACTACGGTCGTGCCTCTTGCCCGGTTCCTCTTGTGTCTCAAGGACAACTTCTCCCTCTCAAATGTCCATAAGTCACGAGCAACCATTATTCCTATTTAAATGCAAAGCATTGCACGCCACAAGAGCAGGGAAGACTCCTGCCTTTTCCTGACAGGTGGGAAGGGGCTTCCCTGCATGAAGGAGAACCCCACTCCTGGCCTAAAGGAAGCGGCGAAATGCGAGAGCTGCCGCAGAGCCCCCATCTCCGGCCGGATTTAACTCCGGCATTAAATCAGCTGCCATGAATTATTCAGCAGGGTTAGCAGTGAAAGTCGTGTGTGAGAAACACAAACCTCCTGCCTCCAAGAGGAGTCCTGGCGGTGTCCCCTGCCGTTACTTTGATAACAATTTCCCTTTACACACGGTAATTGCGCGACTGGCGCTTTTGTGCAGCGCGACCCCGTGAACTCTTCCCGCCTATCAAAGAGCCATCTCCAAATCACTGCCACAGCGAAAAGAAAGTGATTATGGAGATAATCTGTTGGAAACATACCTGCTGGATTTGAGTTTAAAACAATGAAATGCAGTCGTGAAAGGAGGAATGGGGTGTTACAGAGCTGGCAACGCACAGAGAATATTTCACTTTGCCGAGCTGCTTTGAAATGGGCCCCAGGATTAGTCCCCTTATCAGCTGCCTCTAGCAGCAAGCGCTGAACGGGGAAGGGAATTTCCAACCTGGATCTGAGGAAATGCAGGAGGATGGATCCATGTCACCAAGGAAGGGAGTCTTTAGAGCCCGCCAAAAACCTCCTAAAAGTGACAGTGTCCGGCCTCCGCGCAGCCTGCGGCAGCCTCCCAGGATCCACACAGCCTCCAGTGGCCTCCTAAAGCCAAGAGCCAGGTATTTCAGCCACGTTAAATGTGCATTTAGGCAAAGGAAGGGGCAAGTCAAGCTCGTGACCAGACTCAAGGCAGGGCCATCCAGCTCCATTTCCCGAGCAGCTCATCCTTGTGGCCCCAGGAACATGCGCTTGCCAGCACCTTCCCAAACGCCTTCCCCTTGGCAATGGGATATCAGGGAGGAAAGGAGGGAGGGAGAACTACCTGTAATAGGTTAGGCTGGAAACTCATGTTCAGCCAAAACCCAACTGGCCAGTCACGCTCATTCCCTTTCTCTGTTGGTTTCTGAGGTGTTTTTATCGGCTCAAAATGGTTTAAGGAAAACACTCCTGTGGGGAGTCCCATCACCGCAGGAGCCGCCGTGGGGCCGTGAGAGAGGCAGGAGCTGGAGGTGCTGCAGCCAGTTTCTGCCTTTCCCTTTCGTTGTCACCCTCTCAAGAAGCGCCTCATGCTGGTCTCCATCCATGCCATTCCAGTGGATTGCATGAGACGATATTCCAGTAGCATTTAAGAGCAGCGCGGGGTTAGGAAGACACAGAGCACTACGAACGCTTTCATCTTCCTTGCAAATGGGAAGGCAGAGTGAGGACTCTGTTCGGCAGTGAAATCTCTCCAGGGTTCGGGGTCCTGGCTTGGACACTGAAGTGCCCTGCAGACCAAGAACAAAACTTTCAGACACAAACACCAGGAAGAAAACTGCATTTCTACCATGTGTTTCAGATCTGTCAGCAGCTAAGAAGCTTAACCCAAAGTTATTCCTATAACCAAAAAAAAAAAGGAGTGATGGTTAAAGCGGATGGGTTTTGTGGCGGCGATTTCTTCATGATGCAAGAGCCTTGCAGCAACTCGTCTGGTCAGGCTGCTTGCGGCTCCGGGCACCAGCTTCTCAGCTGATACCTCCCATGCTCCACTTGTGTCTCAGGATGACAGAATCACAGAATCACAGAATGGTTGAGAGTGGAAGGGACCTCTAGAGGTCATCTAGTCCAACCCCCTGCTCCAGCAGGGACAACCAGAGCACGGGGCACAGGGCGGCATCCAGGTGGGTTGGGAAGATCTCCAGAGATGGAGACTCCACAGCCTCCCCAGGCAGCCTGTGCCAGGGCTCTGGCACCCTCACAGTGAAGAAGTTCCTCCTCACATGGAGATGGAACTGCCTGAGTTGCAACTTACACCCATTGCCCCTTGTCCTGTCACAGATCACAGCGTCTGGGCTTGTGAAGGCCTTAATGCCCGTGCAGAAGCACAGCCACAACAGTGCCCAGAAACCTCCACCCATCATGTGTTTAAACACAACCATGAGACTGAGTGAATGGGTCGGTGTGAACGTGCATCTGCTGCAGAGGGCAACCAAAGCTGCTTGCGCTTATTTGCTACAGCCCTTCTGCCAAGCGCAGGTAGGTTGACGGTGTGTCCGGTTATGTCGAGACCACCATACTGTATATTTTTAGTAGTTTTAGAAAGTCAAATTAAATATTTTAAGAAAAGGGAGGAGGGAGGGCCGAATTTCCTTTGTGTCTGCTTTTTCTTCAGCTGCTTTCTTTCCACCAAGAAAGAGCTATCAAGGAAAACTACTGCTGACTTTCAATTCAGAGTGGCCTCTGAAAGCGGCCACTTTCTGCAAGACCCTATTCCTGCAAAGGAGAGACTGTAGAGGACATCATAATTAATTTGTATAATATAAACTAACATAGAGAGTTTCTGGGCTGTAGCTGTCCTCTGAGGGGGCCAAGTGTTTGCCCGAAGCCACCAAAGTGGAATCTGAAGGTGTCTCATGGGGTGCTCCTGCCACACCATTCCCTGCATGGGCTTTGTCCACCCTTCGACCGGCAGGAGGGCAGTGGGGCCTTCGACCGGCAGGAGGGCAGTGGGGCCGCGCAGCTCCCTCACAGAGACAAGGTGCCGAGGGGATCGCAGCGCCCGCGCTCCGGCCTGGGGAGCAGAGGCCGGGGCATGCGGCGGCTCCTCAGCCGCACGGGCTCCCAGGCGGCCGCGGTGGAGGGCGAGCGGCGGCCTCACACACAGGCCAGAGCGCGCTGGGCGCTCGCCGGCCTCGCGCTGCCGGCAAAGCCGGGGCCCTGCCGGCTCCTTCCGAGGGCGACGTCCTTCCTGGCCCACGGGGATGGCGCCAGCGTCACTTCATGCCACTGCCTTCGGGCCCGAGGCAGAGCGGGATGGGGGCACCGCTCAGGAGGCCACGTCCTCGGGCCCAGCAAGCAGCGGCCGGCAGCCTCCCCGCCGCGCGGCCGTCGCAACGACTCCGACGCCAGTAAATCTTCAGTCAAGTTTAATGCGTCATAAAGAAGTAAAACTACATTGGCATATGTAAGACAAACACTTTTTTTTTCCCTCTATGCACATTATCCACTGGACAGTCCCCCTTTCAAAGCAACTACTTTTAACAGTCCGAGACGCTTCCTCAGCAGTTCTTCAACGTCCGCAACCTTCCCCGCTTCTCCTCTTTTTAATTTGTCTGAGAAGGAAAGAAAATCATTAAACCTGAAAACACTTACGCTGCAAGCCACGTTAGAATGCATACTTGGCATACAATAACCAATGTATCACAATTGTGTTTTACTTAGTTCACTTTGTTCATCCATAAAAGAATATAAAAATCTTGTTCAACCGAGTGTTGTGTATTAAAATAGATTTGTATAGTACTGCACAGTTTCTCCCGGAGTTGTGAAAATGGTTGAAGGGACCACGCGCTGCCTAGCGAGGGGCGACAGAAAAAGCCAGTCCCTCGTTTTTATTTTCATTAAAAAAAAAAAAAAGAATAAAAGGAGGGTAAGGAAGGAGCAAAGGTGTTGGGCACCGCGTGGCTCGCGGGCCCCTCTCGCTTTGGGCAGGTGCCCGCGGTGCCGCCGTGGCCGGGACGGCGGCGGGGCAGGAAGACTAGTGAGACGAGCGGGAGCCTCGCGATGCGCTCGGGCCGGCGCCGGCCCCTCTCCAACGCGCTCAAACGCGACCCAAGTCGGGAAACAGGAATCAAGTTTCCAAAAAAGAAAAACCCCAGCAAAACCCCAGCAAACCCTTACGATTGGCCAAGGCCCGTCCCTCCCCCGGGACTTTTGTTATTATCCAATGTGAGAAACAACCCTTGAGGCAGGTTTGTTTTTTTTCCTGTACCATTTTAGCAGACAGTTATGCAAGCAAAAAAAAAAAAAAAAAAAGAACTCATATTACCTATTTTTAACAATAAAAATGCAGTACAAAAATGTAAAGCTATCTTTTTGGCATATTATCTGTACTGTCAGGAAACAAAAGAGACAGATTTTTTTTTGCTTGCTTTTTTTTTTTTTTTTTTTAAAGTCAGAAATTAACAACAATAAAAAAAAATCCCCAAAACAACCCCTTTAAGAAACAAAACCCAACCGGCCAAAGATATCCACTATTATGGTTTATGCTAAATCTTGCACAAAAACTCCATGAGAAAAATACACCAATAGCAAAATAAGTAAAAAGGACCTGCAAAAAAGTAAGGAGTTTTACAGTCATACTTTTTTTTTTTTTAAATACTTCGGAACGCATATACAGAAGCATCAGCATGAAAATACTTCAATATTTTACTAGAAACGCTAACTTCATACAGCTTCTTTATTTAAATATCTGCAATTCTCAACTATAATAATAATACTGAAATAAAAACCAAAACGGTCTCTTGTTCCGAAGGCTCCGCGCGTGTCCGGGACGTGCTCGTGGTGCGGGCAGCCCCGGTGGCCGCTGCCCTGCGCCGGCCGCTGCCTCCGCAGGGCTCCCTGCTCCAGCAGCCTCCCTCCCACAAGCGCCTCCAAGCCACGCTGCTAGTCGCTACTTGCTCACTACCGCTTCGCGTTTCCCGTTTCCCCCCCTGTGGAGCAGAGCCGCGTGCGCCGCCTCCTGTGGGCCACCCTGCGCCCTCATCCGTCACTGCATTAAGGCCGACGGAGCAACACAGGAAACCTGCGGCGCGCTGACGGCCTCGGCCGTGCGAGGCTGAAGCGAGGCCCGCGCGGGGGAGGCTGCTGCCCCAGGCGCCTCCCGGCGGGCCCGGCCACTGTGCGAGTTCCCCACGTGTCCAAGGAGCGACTCCCTCCCCGCTCGGCTCCGCTCCGGCTCCGTGCCCCTTGGCGCGCTCGTGTCCAAGGCTTGTGTCCCCGGGGCGCCCGGTGCTCGGCGCGGCCGCAGGCAGCGCCCTCCGTCAGTTGTTGCCCTGGGGGTGCTGCAGGGCCGGGTGCGCCGCGGCGGCGGCGGGCGCCTTCGCCCAGGGCACGGCGAGCAGCGGGGACGGCGCCGCACTCCTCGCCGCCGCCTGCAGCAGCTGCTCGCTGCGCATCAGTCTGATGAGGGCCTTGAGGCGCTCCAGCGACGACTGAGTCCCTTTCTGCTGCGCCAGCAGGCTGCTCTTCAGCTCCAAGCATTTCTGCCAAAGGAGAAGGACAGGCTGAGCGGGGCCGGCCCGGCGCCAAGCACCGACCTGGGGCCTCCTCGCGCACCCGTCGTCGCCGGCGCAGCAGCAGCTCGGCCCAGCCCAGGGAGCGCTCGGGAAGCGGCCGGGCCCCTGCAGCAGGAGGCCTTGCTGACCCCTCTGTGCAGCAGGCCGGCCACCAAGCTCTCATCAACACCCCAAACCTGTTGGCGCGGGGCTGTTTGTTGGGGCTGTGTTAGTGTTGCACGGGAAGCCACCACGGAGATGGCTGCAGATGGGCCGTGGGGCTCAGCGCCACCCTGGCGCCTTCGGACCCTGCAAACTGCAGCACTTCGGGGGCAGACACCTCCATCGAGGCCCTGTGACACACCACTACAGTCATGAGGAAGCCCTCCCAAATTTCTGTCTCTAGCACTGTCCCATCTTCTCTCTGCAGCGAGTGCAGGGGTCTGGCCAGCAAACCTGGCCGCTCGCCTGCAGGTTGTCCCTCTTTGGCTTTGGTCGGCACTGGCCCGCGGGGAGGAAAGGTCTCCAGGGCTGGGCACGGGGCAAACTCCCACCTGGAAATCAGGTCCTGCCTGTTCGAAAGGCAACTGGGTGGAACTGCTCGGACATTTGCTTAGAGAGGTGAGCTCTCAGGTGATGTGCAAGTCACGTGTTGCGCTTTTCTAACAAATAACCTGGCTCCACCTGTGGTGTGCACGTGAGCTTTCCCTTTAATAAGATCTCTCTTTAAGGTAAATGTCTGTTAAGAAGAACATGAGGGATTTTTAGCTGCTTCTCTCCTTTCAGGAGGGGATCTCCAATAAATATAACTACTGGCTGACACTACATTGAAACAAGAGACAGTGTTTCCCACTGAAGAAATCAGACTCTGTCTAGGGAGGACCCTGCTGCTGTTGCCAGTTATGACACACACCTAATAGCTGAATGCCTCCCCAGATGCCTGCCATTTTCCAAATGCCTCATCCCAGTGCTCTGTGGGATGTGGGATGTGTAGGTCCTTCCCACACAAGATGCTCCATACCCGAGAGGTGCTTCTCCAGGCACAGGTTTGTTTCCAAACATGGAATATGTGCATATTCGCAGGGACTGTTGCTCACTACGGTGGCTTTTAATCAGCTACTGCTGATGTGATAAGCATTTTAACGTGCATCTTTTGGAAAACTGCAGGGGTAAGACATGTAGTGACCAGTTCCTGCTACCGCTCCCACTCCAGAGTTTTTAGGCCAAGGAAGTCTGAAACATTTATTGGGATTGCAATGCCAACTAACAGCTATCCCTTAAGAGCAGGTGTGAGGGGGTGTGGCCCCAAATGACAGGAACTTCCCCAGCGAGGACAGGCATTAGGGCTTGGAGTGCAGCCCAACTGGCCTGGCAGGTGGTCCTCATGGAAGAGGACGTGCGGGAGCCACCTGCAACATCCAGCTTTGGCAAGAGCCATTTGATGAGCAGAACAGCTGTGAACCCCGCTCCGTCACGGAGAGGGTTTTGCGAGGGTCTCCCTGCCTAACCTCGAGAGCGTGGGGCTGAGGGACAAGCAGTCGCCACTGGGACTCACGGCTGTCACTACAACGTTTTTGTGGGGAGAATGGAAATGCCTTTTGGGCACTGGGCAGACCACAGTGAGAGCTGCATATGGTACTGAAAGAAGACAGGCACAATTGCACTTTTTTTTTTTTCTTTGTGTGTGTGTGTGTGTATGTGTGCAACAGGAATTCAGTCACTGTTGAATTTTCCTCCTCAGTCTGCCAAAATAGCTTGCTTTTGTGCTCAAAGAAAATCCACCTGCTTTTCCTCGGAAAAAAAAAAAATTAAAAAAACATATCACATCTGTAGCTTGGGAGTATAGATCATTTTCTAGCCCCCAAATGCAAGGTTTTGAAGCACAAATTCTTGAGAAGCCTCTCCATAGGAGCCTGTGTCCCCAGCCAGGGAAGGCCTCCTACCTTCACCGCGCTGTTGAGAAGTCGATCTTTTTCTTCCAGCTGCCTGTGCTCGCTCTTCAGCTCGCTGCCTCTCTTCAGTAGCTTCCGCTTCTCCTCTTCCTTGACTGTGGAGCAACAGGGTTACGGAGGCAGAAGGAAAGAAATGCATGTGGCAAAACGGCGTGCTTGACAAGACACACCGGACACGTGCGTGGGGTGTGGCGAGTGCTCAGCAGGCTGCTGTTGGCAAGCTCAGCTGGAGCAATCTGCAGTTTCTGCCGCCAGCAGCACTGCTGGTCCCTACCTGTTTTGTGCGTGACGTAGGAGTGAACAATCGCCAGGGTCCCGGTCCACGGCACGCTCTCATCTTTCTTTAACACCTACGAGCCCGGGACACAAGAGGAAATTAGTACCCCACGCAGACACACACACCACGCACACACTCAGACCCACATGAACGTTCGTCTTCCTCCAGCCTCACGGTCCTGCAGGACCAGTCATAGGGCCCTTGTCCTAGAATTCACCAGCTGCAAAGCAACGAGATAATAATTTGAGCAGCCATCTCCATTGGAGATGCCTCTTCACTATCAACCCTGCTACCAAACTGTGCTGAGAGGGGTTATAAATCCTGTTTCTTGTTGCCTCGAGCAGCATCAGGCCTTCACATTGTCAGGAATATTGTGCAGGGGCTTTGGTCTGTCCAGCTTGGGAGAGGTGGTGAATGACATTCAGGGTGTGCTGAGCGAACCCTGGGCTGCTCAACAGCTCACATCCACGCATCTCCTCCGGACATTTTCAAAGGGATGTGGCAGTGATCTCAACGCAACATCCAGAGAATTCTGAAGCACAAAAATTTAGCCTCCACCCTACCATTTGGTGACACTGCACTGTTCTAGCAATTGTTTTGGGTCGATGCAAGCAGCCTTCCCTCACAGCAACTGGGGAAATCAACATTTCTGACACGACTGTGATCAGTAGCTACGTGCAAGAAACATGATTTAAAGAAAATCCAGTCCTCTCCTTCATACTTTCAGAGCCACTGGCGAACAGTGTCGCCTTCTGACACTGCCTTGCCCACCCGCAACCTCTACGTTACGTGCTCTGCAACCCCCCATGCCGGTGGCTTTATTGTAAGCACGGAAACAGAAAGGACATGGATAACTTTAAATCTTTTTTTCCAGGACAAATCTTGACAGATGTGATTACAGTGAAGTCCAGAAACAAAAGCAGAAACAAAAGTAGTTTTTTTTTCCCCTTTTTGCTAACCCGGCAGCCTAAGCTGCGACTGCCGGCTAGGTAGTTGAGAGCCCAGCAGCCGCACGGTTCCTGCCGGGTTCCTCCCGTTTCCCGCCCTGGCTGCGCGGAGCTCCGTGCCCCTTACCTTGTGTTGGCACTTTGGGCAGGCCCAGGCGCCCTTGGGGGCGCTTTTGAGGGGCGGCTGCAGGCAGCTGAGGTGATAGGCTCGGGCGCAGGTGCCGCAGGGCTGCAGGTTGGCGCCGCGCCGGCACGCCGCGCACTGCTCCCCCGGGGGGCCCTCGCTCTGCAAGAGAAGGCAGCGCACGGCCTGGCTCGGGGCGCCCGCCGCCCCCACGGAGCCGCTCGGGGACCGAAGCGGGGGTCAGAAGCGCCCTGGCCACCGCCGAGGGCAGACCAGGAGGCACACGGGTCACACCTACAAGCAGCCGTGCGGGACGGCGACAGAGCCGAGCGAGCCAGGGGCAGGTTTCGTGGATTGAAAGAGAAAAATCAACAGTAAGCGATCCGAGGCGGGAGGGGACCAGCCTGCAGGGCAGCGTGCGGGGCCGGAACGGGTCCACGCGCGGTTCGGGCCCCTCGGGCACACGTGTCAGCGCGTGCCCTCCTGCTCGGGAGCGCCGTCAAGGTCGGCGTGTGGATTCCCTTGTCCTTCATGTCCAAAGCAGAAGGAAGCGAGCCAAAGGTTTGGGGGGAAAAGCAGCCCCCTTGCCCGTTTGAGGCACGCTGCCTTGGGGAGCAGTGGGGAAAACAACCAGCTCCCCTTCCAGGCGCCCTCTTCCAAGAATCCCCCCGGCGGCCCTCGGCTCCCCTGGGCTCCGTGACTCCTGCTGACTCCCCAAGGAGCCTTCCCGAACAGGAGCGATTCCTCCGTCGTCTGAGGCAATGCACAGAATGAACTGGGGCTCGCCCGCAAAGATCCAGCGTCCTGCAGTAAATTGCTGTGCTAATCTGGTGGCACCGTTAATTATGCTTTGTATAATTAAGTACCTTTTAATAAAGCAGAGGCTGATTCTTAAACTCTCATGGTTTGTGAATCATTATATATAAAAAAAAAAAAAAAAGTCTAAGTTTTCCTAGGACTTTTGCAGAAAGAATAATAATTTCATACCTCTGTTAATTCTGTAAGTATATTTTCGTTTCAGGGGATGTTAATTATAATGGCTCGTGATAATTTTAGCCGGGCTTAAATTGTGAATTTTAAATAAGTCCTGTCAGAAAAATGGCTCTCCAAAAATATTACTGTGTAAAAATTACCTGCTTAAAAAGCCTTCATTTTAACCTTAATATACAGGAGATTTAATCTACACAAAGTAGAACACTTACTTCTTTTTCTTAAAATGTTCATTAAAATCACAAATCTGGATGACCGATTTCCCCAGCAGTGGATTCCACAGAGGGATTAAACTCGAGCCTTGAACATGAAAGTCCCTAAGTTCATCCCTTTGAAATTCAAACTTGGAGGCTCAAAGATTTGCTAAGTGGGAAATGTTCCATCAAAGGAGCACGAGAGGCAAAGAGCATCCTGCAACTTTGCCCCTTGGCAGCGCCTGCAATAACCACAAGAAAGCACAGCGATGAGGAAGACAGCGGTGACGGATACACACACGTTGCTGAACGTACCTTCCAGAATGGGTCCTCATTTGCTGGCATATGGAAGAAGGGCAGAGAAGAGGTTAGTGGGGGAAACACGGGTGCCGGGCACGCCGGTTCTCAATTCTGCGAGTCACTTCAGTCAAGCTGTGACACGACGTGCCAGGACACGGCCAAAATAACTGGGGGCAGGACAGGGAGGCAGCGGGGCCACATCCCCAAGTACCTTCCAACTGAGATTAAGAAGTTTACTCTGCAAACCCGCGTGCCTGGAGGGCTGATGCTAAAGTCCCACAGCACGAGGAGTGCAGATTCTCCTTGCCGTTCTCAGCAGAAGGGAGTTCCTTCCCGCTCTGCCACTTGTCCAAACAGCTTTTTTTTTTTTTTCCCAAATTTGTCTAGTTTTCCAGCACCTGGAGCATCCTCTGGCAATGAGTTCTCTAAAGAACCACAGGCTTTTAAAAGGCGTATACGTCACTTCATACACACAATGGCACACGTGAGTATATGACACCATGGCTATGAATGTTACGCAGATAAACAGAGGCTCAATAATTGAAGAGTCTCGTGTACCTCAAGGGATGAGACCTCATTTCAGGTAAGACATTTTCAGATGGATTAATTCTGATTAATTGATATTTTGGGGAGAATCTGTGGAAATGAGAATTATTCTCTGCACTTCATAGGGATTTTTTATTGTGCTTCGTTCTCCTTTCACTTCACTTTTACATTTTAAAGTATATTCACTTCTGCCTTCTAGCTTCTGAAAAATCAGACTGAAGACTCATATTTTTAGGGAGCTTCACACAACAGAAGGGGCAGTCGACTATGCACTGAAGGCAGACGAGAGGACTGGAAATGCAGCAGCTGCCTTTGGTTGAGCTTATTCAGCACCGAGCACGACAGTGCCCGGTGCCAGTGCTTTAAATTACCCAGTGCTTTAAATTACCCTTATACAACTAACAAACACCCAAGGGGTGCAAAGCTCTGCTATGGAGAAGTTTGACTTAAAATTGGTGGAATATGAAGATGCTGAAAACAGAGTGTGGATGCTGAACCCCCCCTACTGCGATAGGGCTCGAAGGGAATGGAGGGATTAAGGCTTGTGCTCTCTCCCAAGCAGCCTTGTGCCAGGCACATCATTGCAACCCTCTCACCTCTCCACTTCCCTGTAAAACAGAGTGGGAAAGGTGGAGGAAAGTAAGTCATGGAAATCAAGCCCTGATTTATGAGAACCCCACGGAGAGGCTTGGGGGTGGGCACAGCTTGCTAACATCGTCTGTCTCTCTAGGTAAGCATTTATGAGGGGAAAACAAGGACTTTGATGAGACAAATGATAAATTATAGTTTCAGTTTCAATGAGAAAGCTAAGCCAGGCATATTTTTTTCCCACTGGGGCTCCCAGGAGCATGGGCTTTTGCTGAGAGGCACGTCACTGTAGCTCTTTACTGCGTAATAACCTCTACGGGCCTCAGAGACCCCGCGCGTTAGCGGCACGTGGTAAGGAGACCAAGTGCCTGTTTCCAGCACGTAAAGTTTGGAAGGTGAAGAGAAGCACCAAGGGTGTTTGAGCTGCTCACCCCATGGCACAGGAATGCAAGGCTGGCCCAGAAATGTGACTCTTAAGCTCTAAAGGTGACACCTTGGCAGTTAAATCAGGCAAACACTGAAAACACGTTAAAATTTTGTGTCTTAATTGAAACAAGTCTTGCAAATGTTCCTCATTCTGAAATAATACTTGGCTAAGAACAATCGCTGAGTTCCCTTAGCTGAGCTGCAACTTAGCAGAGCTTAAGTTGCAAAGACAACACCAGGGCAAGGGGAATCATAAGCACATTTCTTTACTGGCTTTCTCTCCTCTTAAAAGCTTCTCACTTTCTCCCTAAAACGTCTTACATGCCTCCCATATGAAGAATTCAATTCCATGCAGTTCTCTCAGCTCAACGTATCCCAAAGGGCTCCTCTGAAATGTTCCTTCTCAAGGCTTTTACAATCAAGTTTTCAGCATGTGAAGTTCTAAAAATGCAGGACTGGAAGGCATCTTCAAGGCCATCAAATCTAGTTTTATGGCTCTGGCTCTTGGAATCAGAGAAACATTTTTCAGATATTATTTCTAAAGTAAAATATATGGGGAATTTCTAGTCTTTGAGAATGGACAGCAGGTGCTTAAAGCTGACAAAAGAGAGCTAAACGAAAAGCCCAGAATGCTTTTTCTTTTCATTCAAGTTTTTTAATATGTACTTTTAAGTACTTGGCGTTGGTAATATTGCCTTCTCCAATTAATTCTGCTACTGCATGGTGACTACAGCGCAAGAGATCAGATCTTCCATTGACTGAAGAGACTTCAAATGAGTTGCTCCACAGTTTTGACCTGTGGCCTTATCCCTTAATTGTTTTTTGCCGCAACGCTATCTATTTTCAGGGCACCCGCGGAAGTGCAGGGCCCTTCCACAGAGTTACACCTCACGATACTCCAGCAGTTAATTCCTAAGAAATGCTACTAACAAATATTTAACATGTCATTAGAACAGCAGTGCATTCATCTAAGAACCCGCTTACCTCGTGCTGTAAGAAACAAGGGGTTATTCAAATAATTTGACGCAAGGCGTTTCCGCTGCAAGGGAAAAGAAACCAGAGTCATTGAAAAGTGCTCTGTCTCTCTCTGTTTGATATCAAGGATCTCTAAAGAATCTTTTTCACACATAACCAAGAATCCAGCAGCTAATTCTGTGCCTGAGAAGACTTGCTGCTAACCCCCTGTGTTTAAACGGCTGTGTTATTTACCGTTCCAACCCATCTTCCATGGGGCAGCTTTGTGTGCATTCCATTTTACTAACAAGAGAGAAAGGTAAATTGCAAATGCCCTTAATTGAGCTTCAGGAGACCTTCCAGAGACAGGTGACAGCAACAGTGACTCCGAATCCAGGAGATAAGTGATGGCCATAAGGGAAAAACTACGCATGACAATGTTGCAGCGAGGAGACGTTTCTCTTTTGGGTATCTAGCCATGGCGAAGGACTCCCCACCTCCAAAAAGGGGCATCACTGCCTTGTGTGCCAAGGTATTCTGCCTACCAGCTGCACGCTGTGCCTTAAGCAAACCATTTCTCCTGGAGCAATTAGGATGACTAAGGCCTGCCACTCATTTCACTTTCATGAGGTCTTAGCACATGACTGCAATGTTTAATGTTAAGAGAATCCATCGCCAGTCAGAGGGAAAAAGCTACTGGTCAGTGGCAAGCTGGGCTTCATTAACAGTCCATATAACCTCTAATGTTCCTAGAAGCCGCCCAACACTTTCCAGCAGGCTTGGGAACAGGACCATTTTCCTCCGTTAGATACTGTTAGACTCCATTTGGAAGAAAACTAGAATCTTGTGCTGGCAAATGATTTATTCTGTGGTGAGTAAGCTGTTTTTTTATACGTGGGTGCTTGGCAGTCTGTGGATGAGTTTTCACCTGGTGTTTCTTTCTTGAAAAAGCATCCAGCCTAAAACTGTAGCCCTTCCTATGCAAAAAAATACGCCACTAAGGGTGGAAAAGATGCGTATCATCTCAAAAACATATGAAAGCTTTGGAAAAGGAACAACATTCAAGTGAAGACATAAGACTGATCACATTTTTGTAATCAAGGAAGTTAACATCACCGCTACAGATGCTGAACTCCTGCCATTCGAGGGGGGTCAGCAAATAAAAAGCCTAATTTATATGCAATTTCAATTTAAATAATCATGAACTAAAGATCATTCAGAAGACTAACTGTAAATTAAGCTGCACCAAAACGCCTGGAATGCCACAAAATACCTCAGCTCACTGATGAGCAAATCAATCCAAGCAGCTAATTGATCAGAGAAAAACCATCTGCCTCCCTTCTCGGGAATGGCATCCCCCATGGTCAGTACTTAATGGCAGCTCCTAATGAGGACATGGGCCACCAGGCTGAGGACTCCCTAGCAGGCAACCTCTCGTCTTCCCAGCCTTCACTTCAGCCCATGCTTCTGAGAACAGAGCTCATGAGAAAAGCGAACTAGGGGCGCAGCATAATCAAAATAACTCTCAAAATTCTCTCTGTTTGGGCTACAGCCACAAACTCCACGGCGAGTGTTTTAAGGAACTCATCCAGATGACCCAATATTGGAGGAGACAGCACGAATTCAACACCAGAAGGGCTAAGCCTCTCGTAGTGTTAAATAGTGGATGTATGAACACCAGTATTTGCTCTTTAGAGTCATTAGAGGAAAGTTCCCTGGCCTGGAAGATCCAGGAGTTCAGAGCTGATCTACAGTGGTAAAATCAGCAAGGCTTTCAAGAAGGAGCAATCAAGCCACTAAACAGATGGACTGCACAGGTGGATTCCTTCCTAGCCTCATGTTTGCCCTCTGCCAATAAAGCTGGAAGCCCTAAATAATGGCAGACCAAAACTTCTGCCTTGTTGGTACTTAAGCAAAGAGAAATAACTTTCTTTAGGCTTAAAGAATGCAGAACACATAGAAATCCTGCTTATACGGAGAGTGGGTTGCCAGTCAGTTTTATTCCTGCAGAAACCCAAGCTCTAATAGCTTCCATTCTAAAGTTTAAATACTGACCTCAAACTGGGGAGAAATTTTAAAGACAGAGATATACTACATCTAATAAGCATATATTTCAATTCAGAAACAAAATAAAATTTAATTTCAGAAACAGTTATGTCTATTTAGATGCTGTTTTTAGACGAGGTTTGCAATCTGTTATTGCGCAGCACACAAATTTTGCTACTGTCATAAATCTGACAGTCTATATATATAACAGACATCAGGGATTATTCATAGCAGTTTTGTTCTTAATTATGCATTATTATATTTATTATGGAGGCTTCCTTACCACCTGCACAGCACACTGATTCTTAAACCAATAAATTCCTTTCATGAATATGTTACTACTATGAAAAGCAAAACTCTCCATTTATTCTTGAGCACACATGAGAAGAGGAATAGCAATACAAGATTCAGTGTGATGCCTCCCTTCTGCACTTTAGTGCCAACCTACAGGGATTACTGTATGGGAACAGGAGCACGAGGACCCATATTAACTTAGTTCTTCTGGCCTTCAATAAAATCAACAGGAATTCCAGTCTGAAGCAAGTCAGGTTGTGGTGTGAAAACCTGTTGCTTAGCCACTGAGACCAAATCTCTTCTGTCTTTTGCACCTCAGTGTTTCTTTACAAATAAATGCAGAGTTTTGCATCCACGTGCCCTTTTAACACAAGAAGCACATGAACTTCTCATTGATGGGAAACCAAACCGTGGCAGGCCGGGCGCGATGAAGTACCTCTGTTTCCAAGAGTCCACTGTAGGCTGGATTCGCGGTGCTTCTTCTCTTCCTTTCCTGACGCTTGCTCTGGATTTCTGTAACCACGGAAAGAGGCATCAATCGTCTATTTCTCATTCAGCAATGTAGATCTCACCAGCTAAGCAACACGCTCTTACCCTCAACCCCTTGGGCTTTGGGTTCGCTTTCAGTTTCTAAAGTGTAATTGGGCTGCATCAGCATTGATACTTGTTGCAGTTCAAGGCTTGGCATTAACAGGCTTGTCCTCGTGAGATTCGAAACAGAGGCATCTTTATTTTTTCTTCCTCCAAGGTGGGCTTAGGCTACCCTACACCATTTTTATTATGATCCCTTCCGAAACATCTTCAGTATGCATCAACAAGGGACTTTCAAAACACCATCAACGCCTGCTACTAACAAAAATGAATCATACACAGCAGTTAAGTCATATCCGATGAAAGAATAACGTCCTTTTAAATTTCATTTACATTATTTTTCCTCTGCTAAGATTAGGGGCAAAAAAAAAAGTATGGCAATAATGGGATGGCAAGATTCAGTTCTAAGTAGGGAGTGACACCTTATTAATCCAATACACAGCTGATGGCAAAGTTGATGAGCAGCACACCCCTCCCTGTTAATGGCAATGGCAGACAAAGCTGGCCTAATTGAACTGCTATAGGAGAACGCCCTTGCACTGCATGGTAACCCCTAGACAAGACAGTATGTCCTCTGCAACAGTTAGTCCTAGGCATCCTTCAGCAGGCAGTCACAGAAGGAGTGGGAAAACGCTGCCCCACGGAAATCTGTGGGTTTCACATGACTTTTAACTCCCCTAGGATTTAGTTTCAATTCTGCTTTGAATTCCTCTCCGGTTGCTCACGTCGGCTGAGGACGATGGCATGACTATAATGATGAATTTTACAGCTTACTTTTTTACAGCCTACTTTTAATTTTGATAAAGAAATCAAACCTGCGCGAACCAGGAGCGCCCCCACGGGAAACGCGTGTGGGAAGGGGATTCCTGACACACGGTTCTTGTTTCCAGGCGCCCTTTCCAAGGCTTGATCCCTTCCCCACAAGGAGTTCCCCGTGGACCCCTGCAAGCCTTGCTGCAGCACACGGTATTATCTGTTCTGTCTTGCACACGCTGTCCTGAGAGACGAGGCCAACACTTTGCTTGCTGTTGTACTGCTCTGAGGTTCAAGACACTCTTCTGGAGCTTTTGACTCACCAAAAATGGGCTAAATCCCTGCCCTTGGACACACAATCCCATCAGGAGGAAGCCTGACAGATGTGAAAAATATGCAGCTAACTGCATATTCCCGTTAGGTTTTCCTCCTGGCATTTCTGGTGCTCGGAAAACAACCCCCACGGGGTTACTGGCTGGGCAGTAGTTCTGTCCCACAGAGAAGGTATTTCTTGTGAAACACTCTTATGGCTATGTAGAAACTGAAGTCCTGAAAGTTTCAAACCCTTTGGCATCTTCTGAAGGGAACCTGGCCTCAGTAGCAGTGGATGAGAGGACCCAGCAGCCCGTGAGGGCCACATCACTGAAGATGGTTGTTCTTGACTCCAGCCTCTATCTTTATGGTGACGTGGGGAATGCACAATCGGCAGAAGGGACAGAGATGCCACAAGGCTGGGAACTGGGCCCCAAGGCCAGCAGAGAAAAGGGACCTCCGCCAACTTTTTGCTTGGATCTTAACATGGTTCTTGCAGGCAGTGTTAACAGCTCGGCCTCTGTGGTCTCCAGGCTCTCCATGGTAAGTGACCCCGGTTGCAACAACCTCCCTGCCCTTGGGGTGGAGCTATGAAACAGCTGGAGGCAGGACCACCCCTCGTCTGCTGCAGAGATCCCATATTGGGACCGCTTGCTGGGCCAGAAGAAGAAACAAGGGGTTTCACGTGGCACCTTCTGTGAGTCAGGGGCAAAACCGGGCTCAGGGTCTTCACCAAGAGGCCATGATTTATCTTGAGCTCTCTGATTTCGTGTTCCAGGTTTAAAAAGTAGGTTCTTTCCTACATACTTCTTCAGCAGAACTGTGATGCAGACTGGAAACTGGGCTGGGGTACCCATGTTCGCGCCACGCAGGGCACGGAGCAGCTACCCCAATAACTAGCTGCATTTAACTGGGCCACCAGCATCATGTAACATGAACATACATATGCCCATGAGCAAGTCTAACTATCCCCGGGTAGTTTTGGAGGAAGGAAACAAGAACACCTAGGAATCTGGGTCAAGTTTTGCAATAACTCCGGCTGAAAACATCACAACATCGTGCTGGAAAAAGCAAAGCATTTTGATACGTTGTTAAATGAATGAACGAAAGAACGAAAGAAAGGCCTGAATATTTTTATATGGATCAAAATAGAGCTAAATAAAGTGGAAAGATTTCTTCTTAACTGATGAAAATATGTCATTAATGCAAATAGAAGTCTTTCCTTCCTTTGTCCTCCTTCCTTTCTTACACTCTTTTTTTCTTTCTCACTCTCTCTTTTCCCTCCCTCCCTCCCTCCTTCCCTTCCTTCCTTCCTCTCTTTCTTTCTGTCTTACTCTCTCTCACTCTTTCTCTAAGGTAAAAAAGAAGCTCATTTTTACAGTGACTGAACTGAACTCGGCTGAACTGAACAGCCCTTGTATCTAAAGGCCTCACGTTTGCTCTCTGCAGAACATGCTCTGCTTCCAGCACAGGGAAAGCCTTTCCCTCTGGAAGTCCCACGGGAAGGCTGCTAAGCTCACAGAGAACTCCACACAGGAGTGGATCGCAGCCCTTCACCACAAAGCTAATGGGTAAAAAGAAAAGCAGTGCCACTGCAAAGCAGTGATGCTGAATGGACGGGCTCTTAGTGACTCGATCTTGATACAGTTTAATTCCAAAATGTAAAACACGGAGAAACACATTGGAAGTACTGAAAGAAACTCAACTGTGTAATGACCACTACTTGATAAATAGCAGTGGCCAGTAACAGTAAATATGAGGCAGCACTAAAATAATAAACCTGCAGCATGTGAAAGCTATAAAGGTATTTTTGACAGCCGTAATCACCAGCAGTCACAACGAAATACCTTTTCCTTACAAAATGGCTCAATGTAGGAACCATTTATTTAACGCTAGTAGGAATATAAAAAGTCAATTTGTCCGAGAGAATTGATTTTGCAGGATTAGTATTGTCGGAGTCAGCTTTAACACGGGCTCTCTGCGCTTGCTGTATACCACAAGGAGCAGATTGCTGCTTGGGGTTTTTAACATGAAACACTAAATCCACACAACAATTTATTAGTTCCAATAAAATCAAAGGGTAAGGAATTATGCATAATGAAGTTGTCTGTGTTGCAAGCGTAATTTGCACTTCAGCACAATTTCAAACGTCGTCCTATTTTACTTGGACAAAGAAAACAAGAACCTGTCATCATTGGCACTTTGTGGATTAGAATTCTCCCTCCAAAATTGCTGTAGCTTTTTAATTTCCATTTCAATCCATTACCATTAAGGGATTAAAAAGGCCAATGGCTTAAACTTTCTTCAAACTGCTGCAAATTCGCAGTCACTAGGACATTAAATGATTTTCTAAAATGCAGATTTAAAGAGCAGACACACTGAAAAAAAAAAGGCAACAAAACCCAGAGAAAATCTGCTGCAAGACCTTACAATTAAGACATTATTTTCTCCCTAATTTACAACCTATTCTAAATCCGAGGGAGAGAAGTGCAAAGAATCTTTTTAATAAGAAAGCAAGAGGTAAAACAGTAGCTTGGGCTTTTGAGTCGACGCGCTACTGAGGAATGTGGCTGCTTTAAAAGCAGATAATCAGTTTTGCAATTAAGAACCATTTTCAGCTGGCACAGATATCAGATTAGTTATTCTTATATCAATGGAAGACACTAAATGATATTGGCTGAGGATAAAATTAAAGCACTCTGTCTATTGCTCTGTCCAGGAGGGCCAGCCCCTTCTGTGAAGAACTGCTCAACCCCCATTCACACCTTGGGCATATTTGCCCAACAAGCTCTTTGCTTCCCCGCATCTCTATTTGCAGAGGGATGGAGCTAAAACAGAGATGTAGATCTCTTGATTCCTGCAAGGTATTTTTGGAAGGCTGGAAGAGAACCCTGAGCAGGATGCAACTCCTGCACTCAACTCCGGGGCAATATTTTCACCGCTCCAAAACTGCACTGCAAAGCAATGGCCGTCTTACCTTCCAAATGTTCTGTTGTAACCAGCCCTAATGCTACCATAAAGGCAATTTTCTAGGGAAAAAAAAGAAACCAGTGTTACACATTTTCACATAGCAATCACGGTAAATACAAGTAAACAAATAATTGCCAGAATAAACTCAGTAAATATCTATTATAAATGCCTATTATTTGAGTGCATCCCTATGTGAAGAACTATAATTAAAAATTTGTTTCAGATATGTCTGGTCAGACAGGTCCTATTTTTACCTACTTATGCCCATAGCCAATACCTACAGGCCCTATACTTAGGGCCTATAAAACTACAAAGGCAATGCTTTATGAGTACAGTCCATGGCCAAAATTCAGTCAAGACAACCAGTTAAACTCCATACTGCTAGTTACTGGTTTAGGCCACTATATATATATATATATATATAGCTTGTGCCGCTAAAATAGTGGCATTTATATATATATTTATAAATTATATATATTATATATATATATAAGTATATATATAACTCATTCATTCATTTATTTTGATGGAAAGCTGACATTCTGCTGTGTTATTCCATGCCCAAACTGAACTGAACTCCCTGGCTTTGATTTATGCCTATGGTGCTGTGGGGCCTCAGCAAAATCTCCTCTCTGCTGTGCTGGCAATTCCTGCTGGCCCACGTTACCCACGTGCTGAGTCTTCTAAGGTGCAATTCCACAGAAGAGACAATCTGACTCAAATACCAAGCTATTAGGAAAGCAGAACCTACCACTCAGCTCTGACCAAGCCTCCAAAGAGGATAAGAAAATGCCATTATCTTACTCAGCCAACACAAAAGGTGCAGATTTAGGTCAAATTAAAACAGTGTTTAAGTGATACAAGGTCCAAGCATTCTGTTTCAGTCGAAGAAGCGTAAGGGAGAACATGTTGCAGCACTTCCAAGGCAAAATTAAGTTTGACCTTTTTGTTCTGTGAAAAGGGTCATGCTTCAGCATTTCATTTCAGGTCAGGATAAAACCAACTGATAATATTTCTTTAGTAATTCTGACCTTAACACAGTGAAAGTATGAAAATAAGTATATCCTCAACAAAAGATCTAGTTAGGGCATAGGTTCTTCAAAAATCAGGTGATCAAGATGGGGTATCCATATCCCTCACCTCTGAAAATCTCTAACAAAAATGTGAATTTACAACTCATACGATGGGAGTAGCGCCTTTCTGCAAGCTCCTAGCAGGAAATTCTTTCTGCAGATTAAAAACCAGCCACGTGGAATGTCAGCACAGGCAATTTAGACAACATTTTCGCTACATTTCTGCCTCTGGTAACTGGGATAATGACAGGCACACGTGCTCATTTGGGCGCCAGATCCTGGTTTCAGTAACCTCCACTCCTTCGGTGTCTAAATCACCGGCTGGGCACCGTGGGGGTTCCGCGCATGAAGGCGAAGGGGAATATTTGATCTGAGATCCACTGGCAGATCTGAGAAGAAAACCAGTCAACTGAGCTGAATTAGAGGCTTCACCTGACCCCCTCTGAAAATAACTTTGTGGCAGGCTCCGTCTCAGAGCCAATAGTGGCAGCTGGATTTACAAAGTTGGGATACGGGATTATATTTCCACAAGGGAGCCGGGAATGCCTGCATAAATCACAGATCAAGCCCTAAAGGCAGCCCGCTTTTTCCTGCACCTACCTGAAAACTCTTTGAGTCCCGGAATGCTTTCGAAACACTTTCCTCTCTCCGTGCTCAATTTACCTGCACAAATTTCTAATTACACTTAATGGCAGCATACTTGCTTAGCGTGTGAAGAGTTTTCATAAACAAGACTCGATAATTAGCTCGTTATTAAAGACACGAAGGGTTAGTTGCCATAGATATCTGCAAGATGGTTCCCTTCTGAAACTCCCTGCATAAGCTGTATTCTTTCTCCCAAGCACATTAACAGAATATTTGGGTTTACGGTTTGCCTCCTGCACACTCCTGTAGCTAGATGAACTCCACTCAAAACACAGCTTCCTCTGCCATGCTTCCCTTCCATATCATAGAATCATAGAATCACAGAATGCTTGAGGTTGGAAGGGACCTCAGAGGTCATCGAGTCCAACCCCCCTGCACACGCAGGGTCACCTAGAGCACGTGGCACAGGGCTGCATCCAAGCGGGTTT
>VZSG01000210.1:67569-100397 GCA_013398315.1 Nothoprocta pentlandii | reverse complement strand
TTGGCCTTCTTACAGAGTAACTAAAATGAAGTGTTCTCACTCTCTTCACAGCCTTGCTGATGCTTCAGGTTCTGCGGGTCTTCTTGCTGGGCCAAACACCGGCATTTAGCCCAACCTTGGGGCCAACGCATCTCTCCTGTCTTTCTAAGGTGGGGTTAAAAATGTAGACTTTTAGAAATACAAAACAAAAACATTCAAGTGTATCAGGAGGAATTCTGCACCTGAAGTCCTCACTGCTCATCCCAGGCAGGAGCAGCTCCTTCGCATTGCTTCCCAGCTGAATCCACCTCCGTGGGGGAGGCTGGTGCTGAGCAAAGCCTATTGCCAGGTTGCCGATCGAATCCTGGGAGAGTGCCCTGTCCCTGGCTTATCCGAGGTGGCAGAGACTCTCTCTCCCTTCTAGGCAAACTGCTTCCACAGCTGGAAGCACTGGCTGCCAGAAGAGCAGGCACAAGGAGCCCTGCTTTAGCCTCAGGACTAAAGGAGCCAGGGAAAGGAGAAGTCTTAGCCTTACGCAAAACACACGTGTACTGCAGGGCGAAGCATCCCAAAGCAGCTCTATCTCCTCCCAACAAAAGAACTGAAGTATCCTTAATCTTTTGTGTTTATTCCATTGCATTCAGGAACCGCATATGGAATTCCTGGCTGTTTGTAAGCCTGGTTATTTCTGGTTTATTTGTTGTACTATTTTAAATTAAATTTCTTAAATCCCAGGCTGTCAGGACTGACATTAATGCCAAGCAGTACTGGAGTTCCTGCCTCGGCTTTGTGCTTTGAAGATAAATAGAGGTGTGGAGAGAAGTGCCTAGAGTACTTATTTATTTAAAAAATAAATAAATAAAATCATGGTATCTTTATTTTTCTTTGCCTTAAAGTTAATAATCTGTCAAACAAACAGCCTTGAATGCTTCTTAGAAATGTGAAGTATGTCTTTTCATGTAGTGAAACAAAGATTTTTACAAAACCATTTCGTTTTGTAATTACATGTTCTATTTATGTCATTACATGTGTTTACACTAATTACGCTGTTAGTCCTAATTACACTAATTGCATAAATACATGATAATCAACCAAAGTTTACTTTCAAAGAACAAAAGAAATTAACTCTAGACCTACACTCTTAAGCCTGTGAAGCTAATGTATGAAAAGGATAAAAAAAAGGCATAGTTAGGGCTGCAGTTTTTGCATCCTATGCAGAAAACTCTGCTTGCAGAGACCTCTTGCATATAGGGTGGGAACAGTGTTCTCAGTTATGTGAACAAAGGAGTCAGAAGGATGAAAAGGATAGTCAGGAGCTGAATAGAAAGTGCATTCAATTTATAATGGCTATACTAAAGTGTCCCCTCGTCTATCTCTTCTTGCATCTCACTGGAATTTTTGCTCAATATTTTTGGGGCATAAGTTACACATGGAGAAAACGGATGTTTTTTTTTCTAAAATTCTCTTTTTGCTTCATCTATTCTAGCTCTTGAAGGGTCTCTCAGCTCTTGCCAGGGACGTAGGAAAAGAAGGACCTCCAGCAGCTTTGCCTTTTTTAAGCAGGACCTACTAGTATTTCTGCCCACATGGTGCTCCGCAGCGAAAGGGTATTTCAGGAACACCTCCATAAACAAAACAAGCCCCTATAGCCCCAGGGGGCAACAAGGATACATATGAAAGTCAGATTTTAGACTGTGGAGATATGGTATGTTTGCTTTTGCAGAGTTCCTGCATAAAGCTGTGGTATTCTAGGCTAACAGCCACAGTGTGTATTCTTCAGTGCTGTTTTATGAATTTCTGAAATAAAAACTTATATTGGAGTAGTCCTGTTAAACCTACAGCTCCAAGGATGCTTTATGCTACAAATTTACTGACTAGCAAGTTTAAGATTTCACAGGCTCTGAACATTTCCATATGGGAAATAGATTCACTCTGTATAACTTCTCAAACTGCCCCAAAAGTACTCTGTACAATCTAATCTGAACACATGTAGTCAACCCCCCAAGTGCCTGCTAAAGTTAGGCTCCATTTCAACATGGTTCCTTGATTCATTTTTTAGTTTACATAGCAAATACAGTTCATAAAAGAGATTTAATATTACAATCTACTTCCCACTTCCTTACTCAATTTAAAGGATTTTAATGTATTTCAGTCTAGAAGCAATCTGTATACATGTGGAAAGACGTGTACACAGCAAATGCAAGAAGTTAAGTCGTTGCACACAATCTAAAAATTGCAAGGTTTCTTACAAAGAAGAAGAAAATGTAAAATCTCAGCTTGCAAAAGAAATGTTAATTCAACCTCATGCACAGTCTGCAAATCCCATGTTACATACTCAATAGCACAAAAGAAAATATATTAAGCTTGCATATATACATATATATATATATATCTTATATATATATATCTTTCACAAGAAATACAGCTGCACCCACGCAAGGTGCCTGAATCAGTGCAAGGCCTACTACAATTCTTACATTTGGGGAATTGCCAGGCTTGAAGGATGCAACCCACACCTGTCAGAGGTTCCTCCCTGGGGGAGAAATAACCCCATGTGCATGGGATGACCAGACAGATGTGAACAACTGGCAGAACTGCAGGCAGTGCAGTAATTATGTATATATATATTATAGCTTATTTATAAAGATTAAAAAAAAATCACCTCTGGATTTTCCTCCTTTTTCTTTTTGGTAGCAGTGGGTCCCTGAGCTGACTCTTCAGGAGGTTTCTTTGTCTCCACTTTACTTTCTGTCTGGGTTTGGACTTGAGGCTGAATAATGATAACCTAAAAGTACATATAAAAAAAGAAACAGAGTTCACTACATGAGCCTGGATTTGCCACCCAAAGCCTTTGATTCTTCATTAAGGCCCACTTGATACCCATAGAGGCAACAAATGCAAGTCTAAAGCCAAAAATAATAAAAACTGGATACCTGTGTATCCTACTTTATGATTCTAAAGGTTCGTTTTTACAGCTGTATCATAAACTTATTGCAGCCAAAGGGAGCCACTTGAATGGCATCTCTGAAATTTAGGATGCTGTATTTAGAAGGTTTCTAAAACTGACTCAGCAGCATAATTTTAACACCCATATTGTAAGTTCCTTCCTCTGATTTTATTTGTGAATACATGTAGGAGAAATGAAACTACTGTATATTCAAAAGCATAGTCTCATCTCAGTGACACCAATGTCACTGCAGAGCATGTACATGTTGATGGGAAGGAAGACACTCCTCATAACTACAGATGCAGCCAAGAACAGAGTTCAAACCTCAGCCTTCATGTATTGGGAACTACCTACAGGGGATGCTCAGCTTTGCACAAACAAAATAAAACACATTTTTTATATTAAAATTCATTTTGATCTAGAATCTTACCTGTAGGCACTACTATGCAGACTTTTTAGGCAGTAGCCTAACCAGCTGTGCTAGTCTCTTGGAACTGCAACGTCAGATTTAAAGGTTGCAGAAAGCATTATCTCAAAAGTTATTAAATTAAAAGGAATGAATGAAAATTTCTGACGATGGAGCTATAAATGTAATGTTACAACCATAACCAAGGCTTTCTAGGGACTACAGAAAACCTTACAAAGCTCAACTTCTTGTTGAAAGTTATTAGATTTGAACACAAGTCTTTTTCTATTGGTAACTTTTAATGAATATTATTTAATCATTGTATATTTTGTATTAAATTAGTTGCTTACACGATTTAAGAGCACAAAAAGGAATTATTTAATTAGCAACCAGTTAAGTACAAGAAAAATAAAACATATTAGAAAACTATGCAAGAGAAACCTTTTCTTATTAACCTCGAAAGCCATCCCACATCCTGTATTCTTTTGTCCTTTTTACTGTATTTCCACTGTATTAGACCCTGCACTGCAAACAAGATGCAAAATAGTAGTATCCTGGTAACACATTACAGTAAATATCTGGTGGGCACAGTCTTTACCAAATCTATGGCTAGTGTGAGAATGGGGGAAGTTCTTGTATTTCAAAGCTAATAAGCTGTACGAAGAGAAAACAGGTAATTTATAACTTTTATAACTTTTTTTTCCTCTCATACAGATTCCTCTGCTGCTCAGTTCTGAACCCCCGAGCACTCATCTCATCTGGCCTTCCCTTGGAAATGTGGACGAGGACGCCTCATTATTTGATTTGCTCCCCCAGGAGCAGTCAATCCAACTAATATCGCCGTATAATTGAAGAGGGAGTCCACAGGAAATTGGAGCCTTTGCAGAATTCAGGGATTTTATTAGTAAGGATTGGTTCAGGGAAAGGAAAAGCTCGTATGGTACCACTAACATCAGGCGACACGACGACGCATTTTGTTCCCATTAAAAAACCGGCACGTGCACAGAGAAAGGCCTCCCAGCATTTGCGTGTCCCAGGGAGAATTTCCTCACTGCTTTCCCATTATTGGGAATAATAATCACTGCTTTCCGACGACTGGCTTCGAAAGGACCCACCGCCCGCCGCGGCCGCGCGCTCCCTGGGGCGTGTGGGGCTCAGAGCAGCCCCGTGGGGCTCAGGGCAGCCCCGCAGCGCCCGCGTTGCACCCCGAAGCGCGGCGTACCTTGCTGTCGGCGCTGATGAGCAGCGGCTGCACTTTGATGCCGTCGTTGACCACGGAGACGGCGGCGCCGGCGCCGAGCGGGGCGGCGTTGCCGGCCGAGGTGGAGATGATGGCGTAGGCGACGCCGGCGCCGCTCAGCGGGGACGAGAGGGCGGCGGGCTCGGCGGCGCCCGGCGCCTGGCTGCCGGGCGCCTGCACATGGCTGACGGTGTTGTTGGCGGTCGGGAGGGCAGGGCTGGGGTTCTTGACGCTCACCACGGTCGCCTTCTGGAAGGCGGGCGGCTGCTTGGAAGGCTGCTCTCTGCACGGGGAGATGGGGAGGCTGTCTGGGATCAGGGTCTTTGGCCTAACCTACGAACAGACGTTGAGACGCTGTTAGACGTAGCCTAACGCTGTGAGGAGCAAACAGGGTGAACGCGCACGCTCCCAGCACAGCCTCTAGCTGCAGCCCGCCCAGAACAGCAGCGCGTAGAGAACCCGAATACTGCAGCTGCACGTCGACAGCCATTCCTTCGCTTGCAGAGGAATCTCCTCTTCAGTCGGGCCAGTTTCAGCCCGCAACTCGCAGTGATGCTGAGCAAGAAGGAAGGAAGCCGTCGATTCCTCACCGTTATGAGCACGCGTCCACTCCCGGGCTACTCAAGCCACATTCCATTCTCAGTAGGGACGCCTCATCCCAACCCTCGTCAACGAACGGAGACCCCACACGTAGTAACTTCCTGCTCTGCAGGACACAACGTTTGTGCCATGAATTAAGGTGCAGCAACAAAATCATTAAGGGACTTGTGGGAAGGCATTTACAGGAGCAGGAAGTGTATGCGTGTGATTTACACTGCCGATCAGTGAAGCAAGATCCCGACATTTTTACGAGGTCTCCTTTCTAATGGAGAAGTGATCAATCACTCTAATGCTCACAAAAAGGGGTAAAAGAAAACTCAGAAGCGACACTGAACTTACTATTTTGTCGCTGTACTAATTTGCAGCTGAGGGTGAATGCAGAAGGAACTTGCACGGTGGAGGGGGGACCTGTTTGCCAACATCTCTGACAGCTGTGGCTCCTGCTCCATACAGAGCCGTGAGTGACGGCTGCAGGCAATTGTGTTCAGCTGATGTGATGTGTTTCCAGGAGGGTAATTAACGTCACCCTGTCAACACGGCTCTCACTTCACAGTATGTTAAGCACACTTACAGAACTGCAAATAAATAATTTAAACTGCTTCACGTGGAGCTAGCTTGGCTCCCAGCTCATTCATTAGTATGACCGCGTAAAAGCAGCAGTCCTTCTCGTGCTTATTTTAACCTGTCACTTCTCACACCTTCCACACTGTGAAGCAAAATGACAAGTTATAGCAGATAGACATGGGAAACAGCTGTCTGTGCCACTGTACTATACATGAACCATTCCAAATACACTGACTTCAATCTCGAGCCTAAGTAAGCAATTTAAGGAAAACGCAGAGATTCACTGATGGAGACAGAATCATCTCTCAAGACTGGCCATCGTCCTTTCCCATAAAAATAAGGATATTGAGCAGGGGGCTGGACTAGATGATCTCTAGAGGTCCTTTCCAACTGCAACCATTCTCTGAGTCTGTGATTAAGTGTAGCAACATATGGAGTGATCAAAACTATGCTAAATTATGATGTATCATCTTTAACATATGCTGACAGCAACTGGAATTTCCTTTCCTCTTATTGTCTATCTCATGTACTATGTGTAATGATCATTTCATTTATCCAGCTGATAGTATCTGGCCAAGACGTTTCACACAGGAGTTTATGATTAGCATCACATTTATAATTAGGCAACAGCCTTATTCCCAACAGCAGTACACGTAGGGTTGGTTTCAAACCATCTTGGCCTAGGCACATTGTGAACTAAGCTTCGTAAACAGCTCAAAGCAATGTCAAGAGAAAGCAGAGCTGAGCAACGTGTTCGTGTGTGTCACGGTTACACAAGCTGCTACTGTAATACCTACCTTTCTGTTTTCAGCATAACACCCTTTTCCATCCTGGGGTATTGCCTGTCATGTGTAAACCTGTTCCTAGCTGCTCGTGTGGTACGACAGAAACACATTTGTAGAAACAGTACCACTTTTCAGGAAAGAAAGTTTCAAGTTTCAGGAGTTTGGCAAAACAGAACCAGGAAGAGTCAAAATCTATTCTCACGGCCTCATACTTAAACCCTAGGTGTTGGCCAACAAATTTACTTCTTAAGACAAATGAAATGTTTCATTAATTAATAAAGCATCTCCTAGCAATGGAAATAATGTGAACACACACAAAAGCTAAACAGATATATTACAGAGAAATAGAGGGAACAAAGAGCAGTGCAGACTCAAGATTTAATACAAGTGTCGCTGAGATCTTAACAAAGAAAAATCTGGCCAAATTTTTTGTTGTTTCTTTTTAGTCAGATAGCCTACCAGCATCTACTATATTTGTCATTCCTAATGACATTTCTACATTTAATCCGAAGTCTAATTAAAACTCGATATCTAAATATATATGTTTAACTATACAGTCATCTTTTCCACACTATTACATGTATATTGATGTCAGCTGTAATCCTCCAATAAATTCTCTGTTGAATAATACATCTACAAGCCCTCTATATAATTATGCACCTTCTTCAAGCTGTACAGGAACACATATTGCTTTGCCATAAAGTAAGGTCTTACCACACAGACAACAAAAGGGGTTTATTTTTTTCCCAAGTAAGGTATTTTCTGCAAAGCACCGGTTGAGCTGGCCGGAATCACAACTTAGGCTGGGCATTTTCTGCCACCTTGTGCTAACAGGGGGGTATAGCGGTCTTCAGAGTTGTCACCTCTGCAGCGTTCAGGCAATGCTGAGAAAGCAGATTTATCTATTTGCATTTATGGAAGAATAAAAAGGGCTGACTACAAACAAATCTGAGGGGCTCTGAGCATGAGCTAAATTTAAAATAAGTTAAAATTAAAATAATGTTTACTCCAGCAGCCCCCAGGTGGGAATCTGAAAAAGAAAATGAGCATAAAAACTCTCTCTCATTACAGTGCTTGGACACCTATGAAGCTTCCCCTCTTGAACCTAAATGCTAAGTTCAAGCACTTAATAAACACACAAGTGAAAGGTCTTTCAGAGGGTTCACATTATGAACCAAACAGTAATCTGTGAGAATAAACAGCGTCGTTTAGGAAAAAATATGAGGGAAAGAGCTGGCATAAAGTCTCTTTCTTCACCACAAAACCTCAACAGAGCCTCAGTTTTGGGGTGGGAAAGGGATGGTGACACCAGTCTGAAGGTGACGACAGTCAAAGACCTTTCTTGCAGAAAGCAGCATGGACGAGATGGCACCAGTTGCTATCGCAAGGGCCACGATGAAGCAAAGGTGCCGAAGTTTAGGAGGGGAGAAGGAAGCAAGGAGGAGCAACAGCCGCAGGAACGTTACAGGAGGAAGCTGCAGCTCCCCAAGAGCCCTGCAAACAACCGTGCTCTGCAGCTCAGCGCTGAACATCTTTTCCTTCACTTGTGACAGCTGTCAAAACACAACATGATACTACCAGGCTACAAGGGTGGGAGCAGAGAGCTGCTTCTTGAATATAATGATTCCACAGAGCCAGGCTGCTCTTGAACTTGCTCGATACCCACAAGGAGCAAAAGACTTGATTTTAGGTGGCGGTGCTCAGACACCTCTAGGACTTCACAAGGAGCCTGCCAGTGAGTGCACTGCTCAAGAAGGCACTGGCAGGTTTGAGAATTCACAGAGTGGCTGTCTGCTTTTCAGATAGGGAAATAACAGGGAGCCGGATCCTGCAAGATGTGCAGAGTGCTCTTCTGTTCAGCAACCCCTCGTTTCACATGTTTTAAAGAGTCTGAGATCAGAAGGGAATTGGCTCTTGTGACAAATACGATTTGGGGTATATCCCGAAGGCAAGGGCTGCCGAGATCCTGGACAATCTGTTTCCTGAGCCACATCCCACCACACGAGCCACAGCCAAGCTGCAGTGAAGAAAAGGTTGTGGTAAAAAGAAGGAAAACCCTCACGGTCTCAGATCCGCCACAAACAAGCCCGAGGGAAAACAAGGAGAAGGGATGGAAAGCATGGAATCCCTTGCCTCTCTGGGCAATCACATGTGGTCCTAAAGGAGAGGATTTAATGGCAATAGTTACCTCAGCGCAGATCCGCAAGTGCTGTAAGGGTTGTTCAGGGCAATTCTGGTAAGGAGAAATCCTGGTGTTCTCCTTGCAAGGAGGAGTTAACAAGTGTGTTCTGGTTAGGAACCCAATGGGGATCCTCATGATGCTCCAGTTCACAATCTGGCCCTGCAATTTCTCCCAGAAACTGCTTTGCAAAGCACATGCCAAAGATTCCTTAATGAGGAGTTCGTCATCGGTGACGATGAGCCCCCTCTCCCCCAAATGTTTTAATACCTCACGGGCCTTGGGACTGGCATTTTGTTGTGAGGGTGAGTTTGTGTAACTTGAGTTTCCAGTGCCTGGATCTTGTTCTAGCTTTGTCAGCGGCGCTGAGAAGCCCCCTCCCCAGTATCAGATGTCAGATGGATGGTGCTCAGCATCAATCAGCCCTTCCTATTGATAGGACCAAGCAGTATTAGAGTAAATTTTTCAGCCTCGCACAATATCACACTGTCTTTGAGAGAAAGGCCATTATTCACACTTTATTTTCACTTCACCCTTGTACTCAGCACTTACTTAAAACCCAAAACTCAGAATGGATTTGGCACAATTCATATGTCGCAGAGGCAAAGTGCTCGGAGCTGCAGACAGAGCTTTCATTCTTGAAAAGCTTTAGAGGATCACACAGAAAACATTAGCAGTGGCTGATAAAATGAGTGCAATATGGGGTAATTATATCCTTCACCAGAACGAACAGATGCACACTGACTTCACTAAAGCTGCGCCTATTTATGCCAGCTGAGCACTGACACTCTCCCTTTCCCTCTCCCCCCTCTTTCTTCTTTTTCTTTATCAATAAATATTGTGTGAAAGGAGAAATTTTGCACACATTTGAAACGATATCCCCTCCTATTCAGTTACCCAAAGCCCTGACAAGGCAGGTTGCTGGCACGCTGGTTTTTGGTTCCTCTCATGTCAAGGCCCCATAAGCTTCAGCTTGTTCAGAAATCACAGTCGAAATGAACAGTTTATTTTCTCGACACATAGGGAAGATTTCAAAGCCCATGTGACTATTGATCCACAGACTCTTCCTCTCCTCTGGGGCTATGCAAAGTTACTCCATGTGTGTCAGGAGACATGGATCATCATGTCCTGCATCTCTGCATCTCTCCCGAGCATCTTCTAGCCCACCTGACACATTCCACAGGGAAAGCACACAAGGATGGAAGGAAAGGCAGGGAAAGCAGCAAGCAGCTTCTCTGGCCCACATCTCCAACCGCTGCCAGACTGGCCAGTGAGAACCAGGGAAGAAATCTGAATGTGACTGAAAGCAACAGTAAGTTTTAAGAAACTGCAGCATGGTCAGAACTGCAGCCAGTGCCCTGAAATGAACCCAGGTCTCCCACTTAACAGGTTATGCAAAGCAGAAACCCAAGAATATGTGATATTTTGACATATATTCAAATTACGCGAAGAAGATTGGAGGTTTTCCACAGGACTACCCAGCCAGTACATTTTGGTATTTCAATTGGTTAGTCACGAATAGTCTTCCTTACTGAAAAGATGGCAGACAGATTACATAACCCCCGTGCAATCTTTCAGAAGACAGTGCAATTTCATTTAATTTTCTCCTCCAGGAGCCCCTTTAGCCTTGCTGGACACCACAGAAATGGAAGTTTTGCTGAGGGAGATGTTTGTGCTGAAATTTGCCAGCTCTGCTTTTTGGTGGCGGTGCTATCACGCTGTCAGGTGGGAGCTCTTTATTAAAACGTTATCAGCCTTTTGAACACCAAACTGTGTATCGGTCACACGAACTTGACAGATTTTTGCTAATGAATATACATTTTCTCCTCATTTGTACTACCTGCATTTGCTGGTTTGGCATTGCTGTTCTTGAGCTGGTTATCCATTAAGTGGCTCTTCTCCATTTACAAAGGGGAAAACTACCATTAAGCCCACAAACTAAAATCAATATTCCAAATAATTATTCCCAATAAAAACAAGTCAGGGTTGAGGCTGACAAGGATTCCTGCTATTTTTTTTTGTTTGTTTTCTATGCAATGACTCTGTCCTTGAATATGCAGCTGTGTATGTGCCTCTGAGAACAAAATTTAATGCACATTGTTTAGGATTACAATAGGAATGTAAAAGCCTGACTTCAATTACACACATCAGTCAATAACTTACTTCTATTTTTACCCTTTTCAGTATTACAGTCAGCTTGCTTCTCTCTCAGATACTCATCTATGATTAGCTTGCTTGACTTAAAATATAAAGTATCTGTGAAGCCTTTAGATACAAAAGGGTGAACATCCAGCTGCTTTCCTGCTAGCTTTACCTTTTTACAGGTGAGCTCTGGGACTGTGCTTGTACTGACCATCACTTCAAGAGGTTTTCCTGGTGTTAGACAACCATAATGACATATTATAATGACTTCATCATCTTGGATTCATTTACTAGCCAAAATCCGCCCCCAAAAAAAGATAAAACATGAAATACAAAATAATTCTACTTGGGGCTAAGGAGCTGAGACGAGATGAACCATCACTAGCGTTAGCTACTGTGCTGTGAGTATGCAAAATGACAAAAATCTTTTTTGTTTATTTGTCTAGCAGTCTGAGCTAGATGAAAACACACAAAAAGCTGAGCTATCAAGAGATGCAAATTAATATGCTGGGGACATGAAGCAGTGTGGGGAAGACACCTTTCTGTCAGCCTGCTGCTCAGCCAGGAGCCCACCACAAGATGACATTAAGGCTCAGACAGCCAGGCCAGGCCAGATCCAGGCCAGACAGGGATCTAAATTCACATTATCTGACTGGATGCAAACGATGCCAGTAGAGAGAAGGGGACATTTCTTCTCATCACCTTGGTACTTTGCAAAGCAGTATTCAACATGGAGAAACAGGCATTGAAACATTTTGCCTGGGGCAGAGATACCATGTCAGGTGCTGAAGTGGCTCGAGTCTTCACTGTGGGTTGTACAGATATTTCCACCTCTCGCTTTCAGATTCTCATGGACATTTGTCTTTCCAGGTCTTTTTAAAACTGCACAGGACAGTACTGAGACACGAGCAACACAAGCATCAGTAACAACTACCTTCGCTCCTCTTCCATGACATGTCTTTGACTATTCTGTACTATTCACATCAGTCCATTCTCAAATGAAGAAAAAGTAACTGCCACTGAAACTCAGTTAGGGCAGATGTGCCAGAGGAAGGTATTTTGGAAAACCTGCACCTGGGTGCAGGTCCCTCGGATATATCACACTCTCATATACATTACACATTCATCTTTGGCCAGACAGTAGAAGACTGGATTTCTTATCACTGCCAGCTTCTGTCCACACGTAGCAATTCTTGTTGCTCCCCTTTATTCACACCTTCTTCCACGGTGGCTGCATGACAGCAGTGGGGCTGTCTCCTACTCAGCATGGAGCACTCTGGATGATCCAACAAACCCATGATGTCCCTATGCCTACCTGCAACCCAGGCTATCTATCAAACCTACCCACTAGCGAGCAACTCGGATTCCCACCAACTCTCCAGTAAAGGGCTGTGCCTTCATCCCAGTCGTCAAAGCTCTCCCTGTGAAGTCCCACGAGAAAAGGGCAAGGGGGTGCACAGAGTCTCTACAATAAGGCTGGCGGTCAAATCTGATCATCAGATACCTTCAGCTCGAAAAAATAAGGACACGTGTCTCCTCACTTCTGAAAATAAACCTTTTGTAGGTTTTGTTTCTCTGAAAGAAATATAGAGTGGCAAGTAATTAATAGCAATATGCCTATTAAAAATAAGTGAAGTGATAAAAAAAAAAACCCTAACCAGAACTCTCAATTGCACATGCTTCTTCCTGTGGGGGAAGGATGAGAGAAGAAAGCCCACAACAGATGTTAATCTTAGTGCTTAATACGTTACTGGAAGGAGCTCCAAATATGGTGATAAGTACGGTCTAAAAGTCTATGTAGAACAAAATTGATTAACAACTATATTTATTAAAGGCTACACTTTCAGCCAGGCATCCACAAACCTGTATTTGGAAAAGCAATTTGTTTCGCTGTTTTCTGCACACCTACGGTCAGTGAATATTAAACAGAGCTGCAACCCCCCGAGCTGGGTTATATGCCATGCTGATTAAGTTACCCGGAATTAGACTGCGCCTCTCCCGCACCAACATTCCCGTGCACACCCTGCAAGGGCAGAGGTGAACGTGCCACAAAGGGGCACGCGGCCCCTCGGGCGATGAGAGTCCTTTCCTCCTCTGATGCTCTACTAATGACTTTACTCAATTCGATTACTCCGTACTCAACTAAGAAAGCAGTCCTGTCTCTCCATGGCACAACGTGGCTTAACTTTTCATATAAACATGCATGTCTGCTAGCTTCTTTTCCCATTTCAGTAAAAGCTGACTTGCATTTAATAATATCGTTCACACTTCCTAACTTCTACGTACAGTCTTCACACATTACACTTAAGAAAAGCATGTGTTTTTTTCAGACTTACAGTGCAAACAGAGAGAACCAATCTGTTAAAATATTTCTCCTATGGCACACAGTGGCATCATACAACTTGTGTTCTGACTACAGCAGTCCTCCTTCTCTCCAGAAATCTTCCAGGAGTGCTGTCACTAGGGAGGCTGGCATAGTGGCTGGCTTTGGGACACACAGAAAGGGCAACATTGGCACCGGTGGAACTGTGTTAATGAATACTAGGGGAGGATGTTTTATCCATGAGAATGTGTGTTGAAGTTTTGGAAGCATCAAGGGGCCGCTGTTTCTGGTTGGGCTCACACTGTGCCCAGCCACAAATAAACAGGTAGTAACAAAACAGTCGCTGTCCCAAAGCAGGCTACAGTTTAGTGAGTCAATCCAGAGCCTGCTGAATTACGCACATTAAAACCACCACGGAAGATAAAAACAAGGAGCACTTGACAGAAGAACTGACTAGAGCCCATTTCATTTAAAGCACTTGTGGGTCCCTGTTTCTTTCCACTACTACCTGCTCGACAGGCCCCTCACAGGCTTCTGCTCATCCGCTCCCTGCTCTAAAGCAATCTGAAGCCCTGCCTTCAACCAAGACACGAAAAACAGGGCAGGGAAACAGCATTAAAATCTGATTTAGCTGCTGTTCAAATTATCAAGGGCTCTCCATTCATTTAAGCAGAAACTGGATTGGGCCCAAATGATCAACAATAAAATGGCAGGTTTATTTTAACTTCTTTACTGTTTCTTTTGATATGCCTGTCAGAGGAACAGAAACCAAGATCATTTTTTCACATGTTTTCAGGTGGCCTCAGCACAACTTTAATCTTTATGTAAACAAGTGTACAATAAGCACACTGCTGAATTGCATTAAGAATTCAGAATTCCAACCTGACTTAAGCCTCCCCCTCAATGTCTGACGGGTGCTACAAAGCTCAGGAACAGCTCAAGAACATGCATCATCCAAGCACTCGAGGGGAAGACCTCCAAGATATCCTTTTTGGAATGGAGAATGAGAAGGAAAAGACGCTTGGAATTAAAACCCTAAACATCACAACCCATAGCAAAACTTTTTACTTACTTGATGAAAAACAAAAGCAAAACCCAAACTTCATACTCTGGGGCAAAAAAAAAGTTCTGCCAGATTCTGCCAGAGAGGCTTGTTTTGGCAGTAATGAATGCCTAAGGAAATACTGTTTGTATTGTGTAATGAACTTGTAATTAATGTTTGTTTGCTCTCCATTTAATAGCAACTCTGCACTCAGTGATGGAATTTTGCTGCCATTTGTGAATGTGCAGACTTTGAATCTTCATTCCCCATATGGAAGGGCTCTCAGGGGGTCGCATCATAAACCCATTCAAATGAACAAAACAAATTACAAGGATCTGTACAACTGTGGAAAACGAGAAAGCTGCATGTATTATTTTAAACAGATATTGTAAGAGTCACTGTTCGCTTATGTGTTTTCTTCCTGCTTGGCTGCATAGACAGAAATCAAAAGAGTGTGTCTAGGTGAGAAGTGAAAACATGAGAATAATAAAGCTCTTTCAGATGGAGGAGCTAAAAGGAGTTCCTTACTCCTCTTTGAATTTGGTGTCACTCAGAAGAGGGGAAGTACCTCTGATAATGTGATCCTAGGTAAAGCTACCTACTTCATTTTTAGTTTTGACAGTAATGAGTCTGTTATGTGGTTATCTTCCATGCTCTCTATATGAAATAGGAAACTTAGTGAAATGCACCTCAGGACTGCTGAGAAAGGTGGTTATTTCATTAGTATTAAATATCATTGCAGAAAGCAGTCTGCAAATGAAGGCTTTGCTAGGAAACAAGTGAAACAAAATGGAATGTAAACAAAAACATCACCATGAGCTAAACAGAAAGACAGAAAGATGATGTTCTTTTCAAACAGTTCAGGAAATCAGCCCCCTCCACTTCTTTCACTTCTTCAGAACGGAATCTAACGTGCAATGAAAAGTCTCTACTCTAAGGATAGGACATTGATGCCCCTCTCAGTGCAGCTTTTGCGATGCATCGTTGCTAAAACAATTGAAGTCCCTCTTACAGGTCTTTCAGGTGCTCTTGAACCTCATCTATTTTCAGGAACAAGCTGCTCCCCTTTGACACCCCAAAATGGTAAAAATGACTCTGTCATTATACCATAAGAACAACTGAAAGCAAAGTCTTGAACTGGATGAACTATTACCTTCCTTTATGTTCACATCTTCGTTTTTCACAAAACGAACAACTAAAGAGGAATTTAGGAGCTTGATCTTGGAAATGTACTTTTCTTCATGCAGATTTAACTCATAGATCTGCTTCTAGATTCTGCCACTAAAGAAATATTAGGAAAAATGTAAAGGAAGCATAGGAAAATCCAGCATTGACTTTAATGCTAGAAAATTGTTCACTTATAAGAAATAGTTTTCTAATAGCCACACAGGTAGAAATACATTCACACTTCATAATTGTGCACCCAAGTTTCAGAAGAAAACCATAGACTACTAAAACCCACTACAAAAAAGAAGTGTGGAAAAGGACATCTAAAAAATTGGGGAAAGAGGGTAGAAATGGGAAACAAGTCTATTGGTAGAGAACTTTTGCCTGATATTCAAAAAAAAAAAAAGGGGAGTGGGGGAGAGAGAAATTGGTGAGTGTAAATCTCCTTAAAGTTCTATTTCTACTTGGCAAAGATAATTTTGCATCAGTCTGGCATCATTTCAGACCACACCAATTGGTTGAATCAGAATTTTATACTAGGATAGATGTAGAAAGAGCACCTAAGTTGGAAAGAGAATGTGCGAGTCTAAATCTTGACCAGAAAAGTTGATACTTACCTCTTAAAGCACAGAACTGCAGAATCATATCAGTGATTTGTGATGCATTTCATAAAAAGTACATATTTACACTTTATTTTCTTCTTTCACAATGAACACCCAGGGGCTTTGATGTCTTTTCATTGTATGCTCCCCCAAAAAAGTGATTTTTCTTTTTTTTGTAACTGTGCTGTTCAACTTCCATTGAAGGTGGCCTGCATGGTAATATACAGCATCCTGTAATTCAGGATTTACTCAGCCAAATAAGTGTACTGAACTAGACAGGCGTGGGCAGCAGACAGGAAGAGAGCAAAACACACACAGAGGACAAAAGAAATGTCGAAACTTTATTTGTACCTGAGGTAGCACTGCTGGTCCTTGTCCTGCCAACCTCTGCAAGGAGCTGACCTGAGGAACTTTAATGGGCACTGCAGTGATAGTTCCCAAAGTCTGTTGGAAGAAAAGAGTTGAACAACATTTGAAACACTTGCAAAGCCACCCCAGACAGACTCTGCGCTACCCAGCATTTCCCTTTCAGCCATTTTAGCTTGCCTCTCCCCCCGCCTTATTTTGCCTCTTGCCCTTCTCATAACAGAAGAGACCCCATTTAAAGCTCTCTCGCCCCATCTTAACAGCAAGAAAAGTCCTCCTTGTCATCAACCTCCCCTTCAAAGCGCCGTTTAAAAAGAAGTCTCTGGTCTCCTTAAAGCATTTTTTGAGTCTGAGTGGACACGTCTCATCACTGCTTAGTCTTTCTGGTACACATGGGAGATCCATGTGTGCTGCCATGGCTCCAAGTTGTATAGGGACTAGCTTGTTTCCACGTGCAATGTGCCTGCAAGACGTCACGGCAAAACTTCACAACCTGCACTGCCAGAATGATACATGTCATGGTAGCCAGGGTCCTGAGGAACGTTCACTGTGTCTTAGTGGAGAGCAAATACTGAATTACTGAAACTGAAAACTACTTTTCTGTCTACTATAGCACACCACAGAACTGGGCTAAGATTGCATCCATGTGCTCCAGCAGAGCAACTATTATGATTCGAGTTTATTTTCCCTACTCACCCTTGGTTGAATAATAATTTTATTTGAATCTTATCTAAGAGATTAGCTCCTTCTATAAACAAAAACTGGGCTGCAGGAAACTACATGAAGTTTCCCTGCTAGACAGAGAAGTGATACTTTTAACCGAGTATTATCTCTGTGCCACGTGAATGAAGTTGGATACAGAATGGTGAGTGAAACATGTCTTTGTGATACGGAATCACATACACACGGGTGCTTTTCCCCCTAAAACTATCTAGGCAATACCAATCCTTCGCTCATTTCTCATGTACCTACAGGGATTTAAAAAAAAAAAAAAAAAAAAAAACCTCTTAAAGCTTCACCCATAGACACTTTGTTATAATATTGGATAATCCTGGATGGGAGAGGTTGTAAATAACTGGTCCTTATCTCCTACGTGAAAAGGAGCTCGTATCTCACGCAGTTATGATGGGCTCCTGGATCTGCAAGACACGGCTAATGCTTCCCCTTCACCCTCCTTCATGCACTCACCCTCCCACACAGAGTTCATGTGTTGGTCACCCGGCCAGTTCTCCGAAAACAGGTTTTGTAATTTTATTCTGAGCTTCTTTAATTATGTTGGGAAGACAGAGAGAGATAAGCAAGCGGACACTTGTCCCTGTAAGGTAAGGGCAAGTGTCCCTTGGTCTCTGGCCCAGGAAACTTCCCAGGTGGATAGAAATGTCTGTTAGGGAAAGATGAACTAGTTCAATGGGGTTTCTCCATATCATGTGAATATAATGTAACCAGAGTTCAAACAAAGAGAAATTCTTTCAGATTGTGCTGCTGCAGCCTTCTCAGCCTGCAACAATAGAGTAATAAGACAATCTACCCCATTTTGACTACAGCATTTGCTAAGAATCCTATGCATCTCTGAGCAGAGCATCTCCAACAATCTTGTCCTAAAGAGTCAACCTTTTCCACCTCACCACTCCTCCTGGAGATGTTTGTGTTTGTGATGTATCCAGGAAAGGCTGAAATGTGTGTAAGAGTTGGCTGAGTTAACCAAAAAGGGGACCTATGCAGTTAGAAACACACCGATCATCTTCCCAGAGTACTCATGGATTATCAGCACCCCGGGTCATCCCTTGAGCACACCTCCACTCTAACAGTCTTGAGCAGCAGCAGGACAAAAGGGCAAAGCCACCCACGGAGGCCAAGGTGGGATAAAAAGAAGGGCAAAGGACCCTATAAACCATCCAGATGAATGACTTGGTTGCTCCTCTGCCACATCACTGACTGGGAATTCGGGATGGAGAACGTGATGAATTCCCACAGGGTCTGGAAAGGAGGAGGGCTTCTCCTCCTACAAATCATCAAACATGTCACAGCTTCCTGTTTTATACCGGCTCCAATTACTTCAGTCCAGTTATTTTGCTGTTAAGGTGAAGACCAGAACCAACGTCCAAACCCACACTGGCTGAGCTGAAAATTTGTCACTCAATATGATGCATGTTTTCTCACCGTCCCCTACTCTTTAAAAACAGAAGGAGATTTCATTTGTACTGCAAAGTGCCCAAGTCTTCCCTAGAAACGTCAGGGAGCCCCCACCTTCTCCGGGGCTGCAGATGCACCCTCCACAGCAAGTTAAAACAAGGCCTTCCTTCCAGGAGGATGTGCTTGAAAAGTGGCTGCATCTCTCATCACTTTTATATAGACCTTGAAAATAGACATTCGGATATTCTTATCCCTACAGGTATGACAGGATTTGCAGGGATTTTTCAGTCTGCCCAACAGAATAACCACATATTAAAATCCAAAGCGCTGACACAGAATGGATTGGGAATTGACTATAAAGATAAGAATCAAATTATTCGCAAGTTAGATAAGGGAGGGTTATCAATTGGTAGGACGCACACAACTCCACACGTCTGAGTAATAAATCTCTTTCCTTGTACTGCTATACATATCAATCACAAGCAACAAAATAAATCTGTCAAGAAGAGACAGCTCCTCTCCTGCGCGAAGGGAGATCAGCTCAGCCCATGCATGTGTGATTGTGCCAACCCTGCTATGTTTGAAAACACGGAAGGACTGAGCCAAAAGGAATGTGAGGGAGAGAAGAAACAAGAAATCCCATAAACCTGGGCTGTTCTCGTCGCTTCACTCGAAAACAAAGCTGGAATGTATAGTCTAGGGAAACCTGGGAAGGGGACTATCGTTGGTTCTGTCACCTGTGTTCCCCCCAAACTCCTTTGGATTTCTCCTCCCGATGCGGGAGCACTGCAGCTGTCTTGAGAGCCCCAAAGCGAATTACGGCCTTCGCACGTTATGAAATTTGCAGTGACAAAGATGTAGCCTACTGTTCACAAAGCTTTTTGAGGCAAGAGATGTGTTATTTAACAGTCGAAGAAACAATGTCAGGGTAAAAATTGCACGGTCAAGGGAAAATCCAAAATATGAAGCTCATACGACTAAGAACGCTCTGATACGTCGCAACAGAAATATATTTGAGAATCTATTTTATTTTTTCACTATTTACATTGCTTCATTATTTTCTCCTCTTGGACAGAAAACTCAGTACCCTTCCTACAATATACTTGATGTTTTAGCTCAGGGTGCCTCACCGAGGCTGGCATTACTTTCTCCAGCTTAGTGATGAAAAACAGGGAGGTCCAGAGGTGAAGCAATGCCGCCAGAGCCCGACGGTTACATAGGTGGGAACCCAAGGGGTCACCCACACAACTGATTAACTCAGCTCACCTGCTGAGGCACAGTCACACCCGAGTAGCCAAATTTGTAGATCCTGTTTTAACTATCAGACCAGGGGGTCTCCATGATGACTGGCCTGCTGGATCAAATATGTGTCACTCACGAATTCCAGCCTGTCCTTCCCATCCACGTGGGGCTTTTTCTTTGCTCCTTCCTTTTTCTGCCCGATGTGTCCAAAGAGCAAGCTGGTGCACATTCTTATAAACCTTTAATTAACAAGCTGAAAAGACATTTTTCTGGCAATGCCTGACCTTTAAGCACTTTGTATGAATTTATCGATACCAGCAGAAACAATAATTTAAGAGGTTATTTTACGAGCGCCGAATAGTTTATGGCAGCACTTTTGTCAAGATAAATGAGTTTCTTATTACTACATTTACAGCTCTAAGCATTTTAATAAAAAAGGTCCATAAAAGTCAAAGATAACTTCAAATCTCTCCTCTCTCTAAGTCTACGTGGGCTGTTCTAGTGTCTCCCACAATGTGCACGAAGTACGGCAGGGAGGGAGCCGGGGAATTCAAGGGATGAAGGCTGGAGATGCTCAGAGGATCACAGGCTGCTGCAGCAGAAACACGGCCCACGTTTAGTGCCGACAGCCAGACCAAGGGCCATACAAGGGGCTTCCTACTGCCCCTTGTCTTACCACATTTTAGTCAATGCCTGAGTTTGTAAATTCACGACTTAGCCCCATCTGTGAGTTTAATAAACTTCGGCATTTCAGCCAAAGTTCTTTACATTTTAACGCCCGAGACTGATACAATCACTGCAATCCAGTGCTGAGGAAAATCAGGTGCAATGGGTGAGTAGCAAAAGGTTAAATAGCTGCACAGTTTCCCACGCCTGCCTTCCACTACAGCGTGTCACCAAAACAAATGCTTAACTCAGGAACACATGGACTTGTTCCATCTTCCAACAGTTCAATTATGTGAGCTCAACTGCCACTGCATTCTTATTTTGTTTGCAAACTGTTTTATACTGACATCAATACTGCAGCAGAAACGTTGTGTTCGTGCAATGTATTATACAACTGCTAATCTCTCTTTTTTTTTTTTTAAAGTACATACGCAGCTCTCCAAGATCTAGGTCTTCTTGTTGCAAATAAGACACCTCGGCTATTAAAAAAAATGTTTTTGTCTGTTATGTGTTCAATATTGGCAACAACAGTTTTACAGAATGGATTTTTAATGTGGTGGTGACAGGGGAACAGATTGCTATGGCAACAGCAAAGATGAAAATTCTTAACCTGAATGGATCGTCACTGAAGTAATTGCAGGGTTTTTTTCCCCATTCTACATCCATTTTACAACTTGAATGCTGCATTCAACCTTGAGCTCGCTTTATATATATAAACGCCGAGCCCTAAATGCAACCTCCAAGTTCATTTGACTTCAAACTTACTGCACTTTGCTTCCCTAAGCCGAGATGGTTGCTGTGCTCTAGCTTCCACAAACACAAGTGCTATTATTTTTCCATACACTCCATCTGTAAAGAAAACAATGTACACTTCAATGTAACTAGAGGCTCCCACAACACATACGTACGTACACATTTTTTCTCGCCTTTTAAGGGTTATTCCTACAAAAAATCCATGGACATCATTCCGAATTTTGTAACAAATGATGAAATTGCTGTACATGGCACTTCCAAAAAAAGTGGGGAATGGTCTGTCTGATTTCTGTTTCGTGCTGAAGCTGCTTACGGAGGCTGCGCTTGAGACATTCTGTGCAACTAACAGCTAAATTGGGATTGCACAGAAATTCCAAGAACTCTATCGCAGCCCTTGGAAGTGAGGGCTCCTCTTCCCCTTTCTCTCCGGGCAGGATTCATTAACTCTGCCCTAGCCTGGAGAGTGTTGTTACTGGGAGACAGGCTCGATTCTGAGGCAGAACCAGCCCCCTTGTTTGCTTTCTTATCCATCAGTATCTTTTGAAAGGACCATTTCTGTGGGGACTAAAATTACCCTTTCAAGCAAGTGCCATTAGAGCCAATTAGCAAAGACTCCAACTAAGCCAGATGCTGCTGCTGCTGCGGCTGCTCCCCCTGGCTCCCAGCAAGGCCGGGAAGCGGGTAGGAATGGGCAGCAGGAGGCCAGATCCCACCTTGAATTCTTCCGACCGCTCTCAAAGTCACGGCGTGACCGGACTCGCAGCTCTTGCTGCTGCTGTAGCATTCATTCCTCTCGGCCACGAGGGAGCACCCGGTGACATCAGAGCTCACGAGGAGATCAGAGCAGGAAACGCAGGGATAAAGCAAAGAATTTGCTGGCGCTTCCGCCACGGCTCTCACGCTTTTCAACCCACCACCTTCACTCCTTGCTGCTTATTTATTCCCATCTGAATTAGGCGAAAAATAGAAACACAGTTTGAACACCTCTGGGGTAAGCCTTCTAACGGAGGGAGAACCAGCAGAATAAAGTTCCTGAGTTTCCTTGAAGTCCCATCTGTCACGGACACAAGGGGACAGATGCTCTGGCAAACCTCCAGCCTGTAGTTCAGGTTGCCTCACGCTCTTTATTGGTTAGTATGTAGTTTTTAAGGGCACAGTTATTTTTAATCCAAAGAAACAGTGGGGATCTTTGGTGGGTCATTAGATCACATTGTTACTTTAAAAAAAAAAAAAAAAAAGGAAAGAAGAAAGTTTGGTTAAGTGAACTGCATGAGCCTGAATGTACCTATTGGTGATTCAGTACTTTATTCAGAAATTAGATTCAATTAATTAAATTTATTAACCTCCTGGCACAAATGAGTGGCAACCACGCTCAGCAGCTATGATCACTCCTACGGCCTCCTGCTCAGCCAGCTCCTGAAGGATTTGCTGTTTAGCTCCTAAACTGTTCCAGCTTGTTGTCAATGACTAGGGGCTTCAAACAACTGGTTCTCTGCTCACCAGCTGCAAAAACATTTCTGAGGAAAGAAAAAACAGAGGCCCTGAGCGGCGCTCAGCAGCACAGGGCTCAGAGCTGCTTTGGCAGGGCCGCGCTCCAAGCTTTCCTTATGCATCCCTCATTCCTGCTGACCGGCTGGGGATCACGAGCAGAGAGCCAGGCCGAGAGGATCTACCTGCTCGCTGCCACGCGGGCCCTCTTGTCACACACTGAGCTGAGCTAATGCAGCTGGCTAAGCAGAGGAAAAGGGAAGTTTTCCGATGCTTGAACTACCTCAGGAAAGCCCTCGGCAAGGAGCAGAGGAAGGGCAGGTGGAACAGCGACATTTTGTAGCTGGGGGTGGAGGCAAGGGAAGGGAAATCAGAGAATCAGAGAATCCTTAAGGCTGGAAGGGACCTCTAGAGATCATCTACAAGCCCCTGCACACGCAGGGACACCCAGAGCACGGGGCACAAGGACCCTGATCCTTAACTAATGCTCATCCCACGGAGCTGCTGGAAGTCGCCGACCAATGATGCAGGAAGCTCTGCAACTATGAACTTGGGATTTCTGCACGTTCTGCACCAGCTTTCATGCTGGCAACATCTTTCCACATAGAAGGGCTGATCTGTCGCGTAGATCTGTACACATAATAACATGCTATGGCAAATAATTCATATATAGCATATATACAAATATCTATGTATATACATGCAATAAGGATGTGAATACACACACGCCCAGAATATATAATAATACACTACACATATTTTTCAGAGTTGAAAACATACTGAGATGAGCCAGTATTTTCCCACAGGGACAGCACCAGGAAATCTTGCACGCAATAAGAAAGTCTTCTCTCCTTCCTAAGGCCCTGCATTTCTCTTGGCACCAGCAGATCCAGCCTTACAAAAACAAAAGTCAGCACAGGCTCCTCTATCTCATAGCCGAGAAATGTGGAGTTTCTGGAGTGACAAAATTAAAATAAAATCAGCATAAAAAAACCCCAACGCACAGCTTTGGCTTCCTACTTCTCGAGCTCATATGACTTCTGGGTCCCAATGAGTCCTGCTAGTCCTAGATAAACCTGCACACTGAACATCCCTCAAGGTTCTGGTAGGCTGCGTTCAGAGAAAGCCACAGTGCACAGAGAAGCACAGTATCCAACCTGGCTCCAGCCAAACAGTTCAAAACTATATTCTCAAAAGGTTCTGCTTAGCTGCTGTCCAGCCTTCAAGAGAAATAAATCCTTATTTATGCATCCTGGATTAAACCAATAACATTCTGCAGGTACCTGTTTTCATTCCACAGTGATCCCCAAGAGTTAAAAGAGGAAAGTTTTTAAATTTCTTTTTTTTTTTAATTGGACAGTGATATCTTGAATCCACAGTGACTGTCAGGGAGATGTGGAGAGAACTTTGCTACCTGAAATTTCATTTAATTTTTTGAATGAAATATAATAATGAAATATAATAAATGAAATATAATAATAATTACTGACATACTAAGCCTATTTTGTTGATGTTCAGCAAATCTTAGAGATCTGCTAGTGATGTATTCCTTGAGGAAATACTGCAACTTTGTGAGCACCTTTGCTGGTATAAATCCAGTGTCACTAGACTTGACTTCAGTGGAGATGCTCCAAATTCACATATTAGAAAATGCGCCCAGAATTTGTTCAGTTGTACTTTGTTACTGTGAAAACTTAAGAACAGAAACTTATTAAAGGAAATAACGAGAAAAAAATTGTAAATCAAGGCCTGGGAGGATTCTGGTTTTGGGTAACACCTTTTAAACTCAGAGGGAGTTTTGGGAACCGTGGCCAAAAAAGCAGGATTGGAGTTTGTGTTCCAAAGTGGAGTTGATGCTCTTAAGCCTTGAGAACATCACAGTGCTTAGGCCAGCTTTAACGTTCACATTAACAACACAGATGCCCCAGAAACCTGAAGTTTTTGTATTTGCTTGGTAAACACTGTGAGGTCAGAGAACAGGGTGGTGATATTTTTTAGACTAACTGCAATTACCCAGCACAGTTTCTAAAATCAAACCCTGCAGCCTCCCCACCAAATTTCCGCAAGATTCCCAATCCTTTCATGCTAAACAGCTGCCTTTCTGAATGTCTGAAGGTCTTGAAAGAGAAATGCGGACTACATTAAATTAAATAAGGCTGACTTAAGGCTGACTTGTATTTTTATTTCATAAACCTACGCTGTATGTACAGCTAAGACTTTTAAATCACCATTAACACTTCAGCAAACTATGGGACATACAAGGTTACTTAAATCTTATCGAAACTGTCAGGCACCTTCTAGTATCATCTATTCAATCACTGCTAGTTCGGTGATCTTGTATGTAAAAATGAACTTATCTCCAGTCTGCTTGAATCGGTGAGGGATGCAACAACCAAATTGTTTAGAATATCACAATCCATCAATGTTTCTGCAAATTTGATGACACAGTCACTGAGCCGGGGTCTTCCTTAATAAAATCAAACACAGGAAACAGACTACAGAGAAGTCGGTAATAAGAATCTCACCAAGAGGGAAAATAAAACAAGGAAATGCCATCCCCATTAACTAAACACGTGTAAAAACACGGGGGATGTGTTCTTGCTTTCCCTGGCCACGTCTCCAAGGGCAAGTTTTGGTCAAAGAGCAAAAACAGCTGACTTGCTGCCCCTGCAACAAGATCCCTGGACCAAAAGGAACACAGTAAATGCTTAGCTTTAAACAAGGAATGGGTCTCATGTTCTTTAGGCAGATTACTTACAGACTAAAAAATGAGCTCATTGTCCCTCTTCCTTGGTATTTTTTGGTGCTCATTTGTTTTTGGAGCGATCTTGATCTCTTTTGGCAGTGTTTAAACATAATCTTAATGATAATCTAATGCTAATTCATAAGCAACTGCATGTAAGAAACTCCACAAAATTGTTGTCACTAATCATTGATTCTATTTTCCTTGAAAATGTACTTTGAATCAGAATAATCAAAAAGATTAAGACCCCAGTACAGAAAAAACACAAACACGATCATAAGTACACGATTAATCCTACTGAAGACACATGAACTAAATACATGTTAAGCTCAGGGTTATGTTCAAATGAAAAACAAAATTATCAACCTGTTCTCTGAAAATATGATTGAAGCCCGACTGCAAGAACAAGAAATAGAATTTTGACTTTCTTACCTTGCCTGGTACGTGGCCTGTTTTAGAAAGGGCCTAAGTTTCAGCTTTTGTAATGATAAAAAAGCCAAGTCCATTGCACACCTTCCTACCTACAGGTCAGAAACGTGTCTCAAGTCTACAGTGCAACTTCTGCACGAGAATTATCTGCACTGAAGCAAGCTCAAGCCCGAGAGTGATTTAAAAGGCAGTCAAAGAAAAAGCAGAGCCAGGAGAAACAGAAGTTAGTAACGAGTCTTTTCCCCCATGTGCACATACATACATGTGATGAGAACCACACGAGGTCGCCGTTAACAGCCATCCACCAACACTCTGTCCTTGTCACTGATGGGAATTGAAATATATCCCCTCTTGCCATTCAGTTTGCCTCTAAATTTAGAGATGAGCAAATTTAGTTAAATTTGGATCAAATCTCTCTCTGACTCACGTTCTCCTGCAAGGTAGAAATCCTCCACACGTCACACACAAAAAAGGCCCTTGAATGTAATACATAATCCCTTTAAGAGATGCTGCACACAGTCAAAGCAACAAATAGAAAAAAAATACGTATCATTAAGCAACAGGAAGCCCATACAAGCAATTTTGACATAAACATGAGAAAAGTGCTCCTGTGTTTAAGTATGCACTCAGGGAGCTGGGCTTTAGCTAATATAAACCCACCTAACTACACGACTTTGAGCACAACTCCATAGATTCCTAAGCTGGAAGGCTCTGGTCTTTCATATAGCAATATTTCCATAGGCAGATTTTTGTTTTTCTCTCACTCACCTGCACAAATACTTTTAATTGCTGACTGTGTAGCAATTTAACTTGAATCTTTATAAAACGGCTGTGATAGGAAGAAAAGATAACAACTAAACCCTAACATCAATAAGTGCTAATAAATATTAATATAACATAAGCACCACTTTTACTGCAATGTGAAACCAGTTTATTATCCACAGATGAAATCAAATTGCTGCCTTTATTACTGTCAGAAATGACTTCTAAGATATTTCTATTTACCACTTGAGTATTCATGAGCACTCTGTATTTACAACATCTTCTCTCTCTCCCTCCTTCTTTCTCTCCCTCTCTCTCTCTCTCTCTCTCTCTCTCCCAGTTATACATAAGAGCAGTATTTTCTGGAACAGGCTCTCAATTGATATACATATAGACTCAAATAGATATTAAGAGATTAGTACCACACCTACTGCCAAATCTTGATGCACTTCTAACACCAACAGGAAATCTTACCACACTTGTGTTGGTAATGTGAACATTGAAAGATGCGGAATAGGAGGGTGTACCCAGTATCAACCATTCAAATTCCTAAAAATCATTCAGCTGCCCCACAAATTGCATGGATAATGAGAAAAAAAAAGACCTTTTGATGATAAGGAAAGCGAAGACGATTGGCTATATTCCAAAGCCTTTCATTTCCTAAAGTGGTGCTTTTTATCAAAGCAACAGTGCATGCAGAACAAGGGGGTGTTTTTACGGATCCTGTAATTTAGAGAAGCTCAGAGCTGCTCTCCCCACCCCCAGCTGATCCTCTCTCAGGATGACCCAGAGCGCTGCAGGCCACAGCGCCCAGCCCTGCAGCTCCCCGCGGGTGCCCTTGCAGCCCCGCTCGCCCCTTTTGCACAGCGGCACCCGGGGCTCGCCCGGCGGCGAGCGGGAGCTTTGTGTGAGGCCCAGCCAGCCTCCAAGGACAGCTACAGCACTCCAGGGTTTGCATTTCCATTCTCAGGGCCTTTGCTGGCTTGCTGAAGGGAAGCCAAGCTCTCCGTGGGAGCTACTCTCTGATCGGCACCCAAGCAATACTGGCTTCGAAACTCACTGCCCCGCAATAAGGGGCGCTGAACTGTAGGTGTTTACATGAAGGGCATATATATATATGCATAAAAATACCACAGACACTACTGCAAGAGGACTGCTTCTGTATCACTGTGTTTTAAGACCTACTAAGAAGTTGCAACAGTTCCCTAGAGGTGTGAAACAATTTCCCTTCTTCACCCTGATTTCTTTGGGTTGATTCTTTATACACAAGCCAGGCGATTTTTTCTAACCTGCCTAGGTGATAGGAAGAGGCTGGAAGCTCATCCACACTCTTACAGTAGCAGGAATCACCGACAGAGCCAAGTAACTGGAGTAACTGGAGAGAGTCTCAGGTACCAGTGAGGGATATCAATATGTGCTATCAGTGTGTTTGACCCTCTTGCTGGCCGAACAGAAATGCAGATGGAGAAAAGCAGGAAGCCATTCAATTCCAGATATATTGACCATGTACATGTGCCGGGGATATTCGAAAAGGAAGCCATTTATAATCAGGAAGCGTAAGTGCTTATTCTGATTCTGACATTTAAATACCCCATCAGAAGCAACCAGCATTGCAAAACGGTTTAATTAACCTGAAAGGATGTAATTTTATGCTATTTAGAAAGAAAGACAAATTTTAAAGTGCTTTTACGCTGGATATATCAGTGTAGTAAGGCCAAATTCAGCTCTTAGCTGCCCATATTTAAATCTGGCGTAAATTCGCGTGCCTCACTTAACACATCTGCAACTAAGAGGGTGTAAATGCAAGCAGAATCTGCCACCCATACTCTATAATCCATTTCCTAAAATTACCAGGCTCCTTGCAGCACTCTAACGCTAGAGTTAAAAGTTGGGGAAGCCCCAATGACACAAGGGAGCAGAGGGCTTGTGGGGCTTTGAATCTTTGGGGTGCTCTCTCCCCTGGTCCTTTCTGGAGTTTCTCTGGGCCACCTCTCCACAGCTACGTTAACAAACACCCCCTGCAGACCACTTGCCTTCGAGCTATCAAAGGCTGACCCAAGAGATTCGGCCCTTCTGTTCTGTGATACTGCACGGGGCGCAGTGGCAGGGACAGCTCTACAACCTCACCCCTGCACTTGCCTGCTCAGCCCCTTCCTGCCACAGGCGTTTTGTGCAGCTCCCTCTACCAGTGCTATTTAAAACAGAATGCCCTTAGCACACCGTGTTCTGCACCTAAATTCATTTTTGCCCTTGTTCCTCTTGTTCCCAAGGAGGCTGCCTGCCGTGGGAACGTGTCAGAGGGTGGGGAGGCCAACAGAGCGATCCTGCTCAACACAGCCTGGGGTGGGGTTTGATGAAGGAGAATAAATGGACTCTTTATCTCACAGTTTTCCAATGGTAAACTGCAGAATAATAGTGATAATAACTCTATAGCGTGAGGATAAATTAACTCTTGCCAGTACTCGGACACTACGGCAGCACGGATCAGAGAAGAAAGCTATATATAGCCATATAACCAATACAGAGAAATGTATCTATAAATAAAACCTCCACGTACTACTGTACTGCAATACTAATAATAAATAAAAGACAAGAAGACTTAGTCATACACGCAGGTGGATTTCCAATTACGGAGGAAGCACTTTTATGGAGAGCGGAAGAGAGTACATCAAGTGGAATGAAAGAGAAAGGCAATAAATCATTCTGCAAATAAATTATTTTGAAAAATGGCCATAACAGGCGGAGAAATGCTCTTAAACTTTTGGAATGTGGGTTTTTTTTCTGGTAAATTGAATAAGCAGATAGCTAAGAAGTATATATGAGCATCCACCGACATGTATAAAAGCCACTTTTTCCTGGAAAAAGAAATACCCATGTAGCCTGCTCAAGATAGACAAGGATACAAGCAGTTCTTTGAGCTGCACTGTTAATGAAGCATTTGTGGAGAAGAGTTTACTATCTTGCTAAGAATTCAGAGCACTATAAATCCTCACGCTGTATTTTACTTTGAAGTAACCTCCGTGCACAGATAATTCCCGAGATGCAACGGCACGTGTGCCCGGGGCAGCTTCTCTCCAGCAGGGGTATTGATACATGGGTGGGAAGAAAACAGAGGTGCAGTGAGTGGACTGGACCTGGGTGCGTGAGCAGAGCAGCAAGGCTGCCCCGAGCAGCAGCCAGGGCTCAGGCTGCCCCGAGCAGCAGCCAGGGCCCAGCTTCCAGGGCACGAAGCACCTCCGCAGAGCCCCCGTGTGCGCGCTGCTGCGGGGCTGCAGTGCTCACTGCTACCGCGGCGCTCCATGGCCAGCGTGGACAGGCCCTCGCGGCGCCTTCTGCCTCTCACCACGGCCCCTGCAAAGCAGGCGAACGGTCTGGCAGCTGCACCCCCAGCTCCTCGCTCGTTCTCCCAAGAGCCGGTTGCTCCAAGTGCTTTTCAAGCGGCCAAAAGGCCCTCTGCTTTTCCCAAACAAGGCTCTGGGATGCCTGCTGGCCCTCCGTTTTGCCGTTTCGAAGAGAACGAGGTGGTGGCAGAGGACATTTTCTTTGCTCGGTGCATTGTTCCAACACAGCAGATGGGACTTTGTCCTTGAGCAAAGTAACCTCAGATTCTGCTTGCAGTTAGGAAACAGTGGCTAGGATAGCAAAAAGCAAATGCCACACACAATTCCAATCAAAATATAGAGAGGTTTATAGTAAAACCACTTTATAGTAGAGGCACAAGCATGCTGGTATCCTGCACCTATCCAATAGCCACCGGGTACTCTGTGTGCAGAATAACAGCAGCTACTCTTCGCAAGCAAAGCACCCCTGGTGTACACACAGAATACGGCAGCCAAATTCCAGCAAAGGCAGCAAAATTCTCCTTTTGCCAAAATATCCTTGCTCCAGCCCATCAGAATGAAGCTCTAAGCTTGAGAAAGAGCTGCTCTCCTCATAGCGCTGCCCCATTCCCGCAGCACAGCTCCATGGCTCAGATCTTCCTCCACTGGAATGATACTAAAAAGCTGCCGAGGAAGTCTTTAGCACAGACATACTGGTAGTTTCTGGTGCTTCTGGGTTCCAATGATCATTAGCATCGCAAAGTTTCTCCCTTCCAGTAAGAGGTGTGATACATATCTGATCAATCCGCCCGGTTGTTACGCATGTACTTATTCAGATACTCTTCTCGGTGCAGATACTGCCTCCATTACACTCCATAGTGTTTCAAAAACACTTTCGAAATCTGCTGGGTAAACGACAGCCTGAATCCAAAGTGCTGACCCAGGGCTGCCCAAACGAAACTTCTATCGCAAACTCGCATTTAATCCTCTCTATATTTAAAACTTGTGTGTTTAGCTGATACTACCTGATGCCCTGTTTCTTTTCTGCTGAGTTTCATTTCAGGTTTCATTTAGCGTTTCCTCCTTCCCAATAGCCAGCCCTTGCGATGATCGCATGCGCCCACTGATCCCCTTCAATGCTTGAGAGCAGAAAGCGCTGTCAACATAACCCAGCTTGCGGGGGGGCTGCCATCATCCCCCACGCACCACCTTTGTGCAGTCCAGCAGGAAAAGCAAGTAGTTTTCTGAGCCCTAACAGCGTCACCAAAAAAAAAAAAGAAAAAGAGGAGGAAGCAAATGCTTATTAATAAGTGGCAACGATGAAATTTCCCACTGAAGTTACAGTGCTGGTAGCTAAGGCGCTACTGGTATTGATCTGTAATCACCCCACTGGGAGCAGCCAAGAATACTGAGCATGAAGCAGGAATGGATTTTTTCTTCCATTGCGGCAGAAAAAGAAACCTTGCGAAACAAATTTAATTTGGGTAGAGGTATGATAATTAACTTACAAGGCAGCACTGAGCTTCCTGGCAGCGCGGGGCCAAAGGCCAGCTCGCTTTCTTATACATTTACAATTCAATCCTTTTAATTGTTTGCACCCAGTGCCTGCCGACTCTCTCTCCAAAGAGAGAAAAGTGCTTAGTTCTCCCTTTCAGCCACTTTCTGCTGTGCACATTTGCTTGCCTGAATTACTAACTGTGAAGCGTAACAGGGCTGCAGACATGGAAGATAGAAACGGGACCCATTTGGCCTTTTGAAGAGAGATATAAGAAGTACCGAGGCTGGCTTGACAGCCCCTTTGCTTGCTGGACGGGAAATCGTTTCCTTTAATGCCCCTTGCGGAGTCACAAGTTTGCAGCCTATGACACATGTGGGGCTAAGCCCCTCAAATGTGGTTTCAAGCTTCTTCCATTACTGCTTGGAGTGTTTTCTTCCTAGTGAAAGACAGCCCTTCACAAAATGACAGACTACCGGAAAACAGAAACTTCTGTCGTTTCTATGATCATCATTTATATGATTACTTTCCAAGAAATATCTGCCGGAGCATCTTCAAGCGTCTTTTCAATAAAGCACAAATACCTTAGATAAGAAGAATGTAGAAAACCACCCAGCATGAATACAGAACAAAAATTCCCAACCCAATTCCCTGCATAGTGAAAGGTGCACTGCTAAAGACAGTGTCATTTCTCCAGGAAAAGCGACGGAGGGGTTTCGCTTGCGAGGTGGCTGCATGAGCCTTCCTGCTTGCGGGCTGATTTTAGAGGTGGTGGCCGTTCCCACTCTAGCGTTGAGGAGGAGCCTTCGAGAGTGCGAGAGCGCCTCACACATGTCAATATAACCGGGATTTTTGGGTGGCTACTTTGCCTACTGCCCTAATACACATTTTGTTCTCCCACCCTCATTGCTGGCGATTAAATCCCCGAGGAGCTTGTGAAGGAGAACTAGGGTAGCAAAAACACACGCCATGCGGAAAGGAGGCAAGACACCCACTTCTCAAGCCACAGCACTTCACATCTGCTGGCCCCGCGTTTCAGGAAAGCCTCTGCGACCCTCCTGAGAGAACTTTAGACTCCTCGGGATCATTTCCCCGCCACGACATGCTCCAGCCGGGGTAAAAACGGCCCTTGGGCTGCTGCGGGCTGCACAGAACGGCGCGCCCAGGACACGGCTGCCCTTGTGCTCCTTCCTGTCACTAACTCTGTCACTCCGTTGCACATGCGGAAAGGTGAAACTAGGAGCTACGAAAACAAGCATTTAAAAAATGAGTTAAAAAAAAAATATAGGAAAACAAAAATAAAGGGGAACCAAGCATTCCTCGGCGGGGAGGAGGGGAGGCACACGAGCCCCGGGGCCGCCGCCAGCCCCGACACGCGGTGCCCCGGCTCGGCCCCTCCGCAGCCTCCCGCCGCGCCGCCCCTCTCCCGTCCCGTCCCGCCCCGTCCCGCTGCCC
>VZSG01000210.1:47423-67042 GCA_013398315.1 Nothoprocta pentlandii | reverse complement strand
TCCCTGCACGGTTCCAGAGCCCTTTTGTCTTGCTGCTATATTTTTCCTTCGGTACATGTTTATGGCGAGAGCTAAGGATCCCTGTTTAGGTCTAAATATCCCAGCAACTCTAATTAATAACAACAACAACAACAACAACAACAACAACAACAACAACAACAACAGGGTTTTTTTAAGACATGTTATTTTTTCGACTTTGCCTTCCTTCCCTCGGACTGATCCCTTGCTAGCCTCATGCTCGACACTCATTCCTTCTCATACTTTCTCACCTCAATTTACTTATGATTTTTCTTTTTTTTTTTTCATTTTCCATTGACTTTCCTGCATTTTCACTCTCAAACTTCCAATGTTTTTTTTCTTTCCAGTGGCTTATTGAAGCAAAGTTTTCTGCGTAGCGCCTGTTATTTGCAATAGTTGTGGCTATTTTTCCTGACTATTTTTCCTTTTCTGTCCTTTGGAGTGTGGCTGCATTCTGGAACACTCGCTTCTGGAAAGAAATGAACTTAAACAGACTTGTCCTTAAGAAAATACCTTTTCAGAAACTAATGCTGCGGAAACAGGTTAAGTATATGTGGCAAAATATAAAAAAATAGTATGTATTAATATGTTACAATTATTAAGACTGTTACATACTATTAAGACTGGAAAATTTTTGCTGTCAAATACATTGGCTCCTAGGACTAAAGGTTTTGAGCTGAGCTCATAAATACGTATCTTACTTATATGTTTCATATTGTAATATAAAGAAGTATTTCCTATATATCATCATTACTCTAGCAATCATAACTTTATGTAAATTCTTTAAAGTTTCATTTGTTTTTGCCTTCATAATTTATTCTCCAGTTTCTAAGCAGTCATCCTAAGGAATGCAACGCTCAGGTGAACCTGCTCCATGTATCGTGGTTACTTTGAAGAGGAAAGGAGAATGCTGAGCACAGAAATGACACCCATCTGTGACCTTACAAGCACTCGAGTGAAAGCCAAGACGCTCGGGTGCATCGTGGGCATACAGGAAAAGCTGCATGGGACAAAACGCCACGATATTCCTATGCGGCTCTTGTGTTTTGGGACCGTTTCCCCACCCGTGTTCCTTGTACGGCTGCACACCGATGCCAAACTATTGTGTGCATGAGAGAAACAGAGAGTCATGCAGAGCTCTCAGATGGAGATTCCGGCTCTACAGTTGTACTTTTCTTTCATTTTGTCACCTGAAACAGATTAAAAACTCACAGGAAAGTAAATAAATAAATAAAGCTATACTTGGACACAATGATATAAATCTATAAATCCATTCCCTAGAACTAAGTGGAGTCCCTATGGAATAAAATTCCCTTTAGAAATGCAATCTTAGTTCTCCTGAAGATAGCAGAGCCCTCTTGCTGACATTAGCATCACTGGGATTTCTCTGAGGACCTAAAACTTGTCTCTATCCCTGATACTTCTTATTTCTGTGGTCTTCATATTGCCAAAGTCCATGCTAATCTTCGCCCTCAGAAATGCAAGTATTTAGATCTGCTACATGAAAAACTTCCCAGATAAGCATTCAGTGTGCCCGTACTTACTTCCTTTCCCTTATAGGCAATATAAAATGTCTCAGCTAGAATGCTCTAATGGTATTAGAGCATTAATGGTACAGCTGTATCTGTCTTTGGTCAGTTGAGTAACAACAGAAGTTACCCAAGCAAAGAAAGCGCCGTGATCCCCCAAAGACACCCAATCCTCAGTAGGAAAAGGCAAGTAAATAGATGATTCCTTTCCTGGCCCAGTTAATAGCCAGTGTTTTTTGATCTTGTTCTAACAGAGGAAAGCACACTCAGAAGTACAAAAAGGGAAATTCTGCAAACACAAAACCCTTGTTTTTCAACCTAATGTCCATCCGTTCTTCCCTGTACTCCCAACCATACAATTAGCAGTAATTTGTTACCCTGTGTCTGTATGTCATGGGCAGGCTTTTTCCTAACAGGCTGACCAAGCTGTATGTTCACATGTATGCAACAAAAGAAAGGGAAATAAAAGTTACGGCTTGTTTCAAAGTCTAACTTGGGATAAATAGTTAATGTTTATAAAGTCAACTCTTCGTCTCCTAGATGAAAACTTCCAGTTTCATCAACTGAAAATTTCAGAAACAAAATAGAGAAATGTATATAAAGGGCTTCAGGATTATCTTCCAAAAGACAGTTGCAGGAAAAGAAAAGGACTGTTTTTTAGAGAGAAAAGCAGCTAGAGTTTCTCTTTTCTATTCCATTTAATCACTTTGTGAAAATGTACCTACCATTACTCCAAAAGCAGCCCCCTTAATCAGATTACGTTTCGCAGGGGAAAAGACATTACACAGTTTTGCATTGCAATGACTTTTATTTTATGCTCCCATGAAGACTTTAATAGAGGGGTGTTGGCAAAGACAAAGATTATGACATGAGAGGTTCAGAAAAAAAAACCCAAACCCTCAACAAAACCCACTTCTGCTGCACTCTAATTCTGCCAGATTCATTAAAAGGATAGTCTTGCTTTTTTGCAGAGGGGGAAAAGGTCCATTTTGCCGCTTCAGGCACCAGCGGTACCTCTGACGCTTCGTGCACGGCGCACACCAAGCCGCCGCGCGCGCGGCTGAAACATGCTGCACTTGAAAACATGTGAAAACAAATAACTACGGCCCTTCTTTTTATTTCTGGGTGTAGCGCCTGCGCACAGCCCTCCTTGCCACGGAGGTGTGCGCTGTGCAGGTCTGTAGGTGAGGCGAGAGGCGTGCAGCAGCTCCCGCCTCGCTCCCTGCAGTTACTCAAGTGCTCACACACTTGAGTCGTATTTTAACACCTACACGCTGCAGATGGAGACTTTAGTCCATTAATCCCTCTAGAAGGAGGCTCTCCTGACGAAGCGGTTTCGCCTCGAAGGACTGCACTTGTTTCCACGGCGCTGTCAGATCAGATCATGGCCTCGGCAGCCTCCCGGCGCGATCCTGATTTCCCTTGTGGAGGAATGGCCATTGGCTTCCCAAGCCAAACCCTGTCCTGGCGATTAATAATTCAGCGCTAGCCGCGTCCCCATGGCCCCACATGCCAAGCAGCTGAGCGGGCTCCTCCAGCAACGGGGGCCTTGACCTCTCTTAATTTACTCCGCTGTTGCAATAAACTGCACTTGACCAGGAGCATATTGAATATTCCGAGCGTGGTGGTACACGAGTGCACTGCGGAGCTGGCCCTAGCCACAGCACCTGGAATACCTGAGGTGTTTGTACAGTCCCGGGCTCTGGGATTTCCATTCCGAGTGAGACTCGTTCCCATTAAAACCTGCTGCAAACCGGAGGTTTCCTTCAACTCGAACCTGCCAGCCCGCTCTGGCTCCGCGTTGCCAGCCAAGTGCTTCCAGCGCTCCCCTCATCCGCGTGGAATATTAAATCGGCACCAGGACCAGCCGGCTCCGCGGAGGGGATTCCGGCGTGGGCATCGATTTACTTGTGGTTGAAAAGCAGGGAAGCGGGTCGGGGACACGTAGCCTCCTGCCAGCCCCTCTCCCAACCAAATGCCCAGCACATCAGAAGAAATTCTGGGGGCAGTGGGAGGCGACCAGAGAGGAGAGTCAGACAATAAATTAGTCACTGCTGACAAATACCGAAAAGGGGGAATTCACCTCCTGAAACATCCTCCCCCTATGCTGATCACACTGGGCTACTGCTTTTCCTTTCTTTTTGCTCGGGATGTGTTTCCCTAACGCTCCTTCACGTCAGCAGGTGTGAGATATTCCAGAAGGATGCACAGCCGAGCAAAACTTCTTCCTCCTCCTGAATCTACCTTTGTGTTTTTCAGCCTCCCTCTCCAGAGAAGCCCCCAGCTCCTTATCCAAAGCACAGATGCTCTATTTTTTTCACTGATGCCCATTCACTTTTCATGGCCAAGCCCCCAAGATGACCATGGCGAAATGCAATAACAGGCAAAAAATTAAAGCTGTGCAGCCCCCCAGCTTGTTGTCGCGGCGCGGCCGCTTCCCAGGACGGGTGATGGGGAATTAGCGGCCGCGCGCACGGAGGGAATGGTCAGAATCGGGAAACACCCTGGCGGTGACACACGCAGGGCGGACAAGAGCCGATACTCACTCAAGTGCAATGACGCTTTGGAACGGGCCGCTTGCTGACTTAAACAAATAAATCAATTCAAAACAGAAGGGCATTTCCAGCTGCATCTCCAACTGGCCATCGGAGCGCCCAATTAGCTGCTCCGTGACTTGCAAGCGGCACTTCTTAACTAACGAGGAGCAGGGGAGGGGAGGAGGAAGAGGACGTGATTTAAGGAGGAAAGTCGGGATTCGCACCGCGGAACGTTCTAGACACGTCGGAGCACCGGGAAGGAGGGCAGGAGGGGGAGCCAGGGCTTTTTTTATAACCTCAGAAATAATCCCTCCTCTTTGCTCTCTCCACGCCAGCGAGGAGGGAAATGAGCGCGAGGAGGCCGGCTCGCAGCTGGCTCCCCGCTCGGCTCGCATCATGTCAAGGGAGCGCCGCCGGAGCGGGGAGCTTTCTGCAGGGAGCCGCGGCTCCGCGCGGGCGTTTCGCCTCCATGGCCTGTGGATCCGCCCGCTCTCCCGCCCCAGCGCTGGGGTTCCGCGCCCGGCCTCGCTGTCCCCTTTCCCTCCGCATGGGCGTCAGTGGAGTTTGCGTCCTGGTGCCCCAGCGCTGCCGGGGCGCGACGGGGAAGGCAGGGGCTGCCCCGCTTCGCTTAGAAATGTGCCGCTTTCTTGGATCCACAGGGGCAAAAGGAGATGGAACCGCACATGATTCAAAAATAACGATAATTTGGAGTAATTTATTAAGTCCAGTTTCAATGATGGTGCCTCCTGGTTCCTTTTCTCACCCCCCATTTGGGAAAGCGCATCTTTGGTGTGGCAGAAAGACCCGGCGATACAATGAATTAAGCCAAATCCTCTCCTCTCTTTCTTCCCAGATAGCACAGAAGCCTCCCCAAATGAACAAATGTAGCTGTGAACAGATACAGACTTCCCACGGGATCAAACCATCCACTCCTCAGTATACATATAAAGAAGAAAGAAGTTAAATGGTTGCATTTCCCCCAAGGGAAAGTAGAGCTTTAGCGGTGAAGTATTCCCAACAGAAATTCCAGAGAAGTTGGAGAAGGAGAAGGAGAAGGAGAAGGAGAAGGAGAAGGAGAAGGAGAGGAGAGGAGAGGAGAGGAGAGCAGAGGAGAGGAGAGGAGAGGAGAGGAGAGGAGAGGAGAGGAGAGAAGAGAAGAGGAGAGGCGAGGCGAGGCGAGGCGAGGCGAGCCTGCCTCCTTTCTGGACAACATACAGCCATTTCCCTGGGAATTTTATAGGGAACTGTGCTTGTAATTTTTTCTCCAGAAAGAGATGCTGTGCCTTGGAGGAAGGCAGGCACCCAAGGAAGCTGGGAGAGCAGTTGCTCGGGGCCAAAAGTTTTTGCTACAGAGCTATAGCCACTGCCCAGGAAAGGGCTGAAGTGGCAGATCTCTTAGAAATGCTCCCCCTACATCACAAGATAAAACAATTTTTTATAACTTACAATGTGCAATGAAAACCCCAAGCAACCATGAGGGCCCTTTGTAGGTGCAAATTGGAAGGGTGAGTTGCCCATCAGCTCCCATTTTAAGGCTGCCTACTTTCTGACACCTTAATACACAGAGGGCTACAACCTGTCCCTTCCCAGCACCTCCGAGCATCCCTGCATCCCCCTTGGAAAATCCCTTGTCCTCAGGAGACGCTTCCAGAGGCAGCCACTCTGGGTGCTCCTGTGCAAGGAAGGTTCGCAGCACTCACACCAAGTCACCCTGAGGCACTGGGATGTCCTCAACCTCAAGACTCCAGTCATCAAGACAGCAGCACCTCAGCTTGGGGCTGTCCAAAAGGTGAATTTGCCAATAAACAGACCAAACCGCCCTGCTTCTCTGAGCTCCTGCTTGAGCGTGAAGGCAGGGTGGCTGCTGCACACCCACAGCAGGGAACTTTCTTTTCTGTCCTTGGAGAACCAGATGTTCAAGGAGGTTGATTAGCCAAGAATGGACTGACAAAAGTGCAGGGTGATTTTCAACACGTGGCTGAAAATCCCATGGTCAAGATGCAGGAGAATCCCCAGAAGCAGGGGATGACAGAAACCAGGAACTCTCACATGCTCAGCGCCCTGTGCGATGCACAAATATATTGGCAGGTCTTGAAAATATTGGTGCATGGAGGAGAGAGGGAAGTGTTGAGCTTTCACTGCAACTTGGTGGAAATGCAAAAGATAGGGTCATTTTTAAGGGAAAAGCAAGGCAAACAGCGGCAGCGGTGGGAAAGAATATGGAAAAGAGACAAAGGAGTTGCTAATGAAGGAGTGTGAAGAGCCGAGGAAGAGCCTAAGTGAGGCTGTTCCAGAGGGCTGAAGAGAGAGTAACGAGCAATAAGTAATGCAGATCATGCCAATGGCAGTAAAAACAATGGCAAGGAGAAAAGAGAAGGAGAAAGATAAAGCTGGGGCCCACTTCAAAACAAGGAAAGGGGAAGAGCACCGAGGAGGAGGCAAGGACACGCTGCACGGTAACTCCCCATTTACTTCACAGCCGCAGATGGTTACATAACGCACAGCTAAAATGGGAATTACCTGGAAAATGTAGAAGCTGGTCTGCAGTTGTTGCTGCACGGGTTTCTAAACTCCTGCCCCAACAGAGCTGGGAGACTAAAAGGGAGTTTGTCCATTTGTTTCTTCTTGCTGCGGCGGCGGGGTGAAGCGCTCCCATTCTGCAGCACTGGGGCTGGGTGGCAGACTGGAGATCTGTGCGTCTCCTCAGAAAGGATTCAAGGAGGACACACAAAAGAAAGGCAAGAAGAGAACTGGAGAAGCTTTAGGAAACTTTTCTTAACTTTGCTACACTAAAGGCCAAGAATAAGCAGCAGCCTCTCAGCGTCCTGATTTCCCGTGGTGTGCTCCGAAGCAGAGCAGAGCACAACGAACTCCACCTCGGTCAGGCACCCAGCCCTTTGCCTGCAACATTTAGCATCTGCCAGAGCTTTTCTTCTCATAAAAGCCACTGCGCAAGGAAGTTGAACATTAAAGAAAGCAAGCTTTGGTGGCCAGCAAAACCTGCCGCGTGGCTTGCGGGTGCTGCAGGGCGCCCAGGCTCGTTATGTTTCCATCTGGGTTACCCATCTTTTTGTGCAAAACTGGCCCACATCTCACCTCTCCAGAGCAGGAGGCAGAGAGTAGGACACGGCTGGAGAGTTTGTGCTCAGTTGTTCAGCAACCTCCACAGATCCAAGGTCAAGGACAGAGCAAGCTCCAAGTGGGAAGGAAATTGGAAGGTCTTTTCCCAGTTCCCATGGTCCAAAATCACACTGGGTGTGACGCTCCCCCTAAGGAGCTGGTGTGGGGACGGCAAAGATGGGATGCTGAAGAACAAGCAAATCAAGGAGAAATAAACCAGTATCTGCTGCTAACTAAAATTAACCTGGCCAAAAAAGGCACATGCTCCATCCTTAAGCCAGAGCACCTTGGCCAACGGAACCAAGTGAAAACACCAGTTGCTCCCAGCAGGGACCAGCGCTGCCCTCCTCAGCTCTCCAGGTGTGCGCAGGCTGTTGAGAACAGCCCTGCGCCCGCAGACAGCTGCCTACAGCGTGAGCAGGAACAACAGGCGGGCGCAGCAGAGAGGCTGCGGCCCCAGCGAGCAAATTACCCTCTTAGCCCCGAGAGGATTATAGGTCTCTGTCAAGTCACTCGAATCTAAAATTTGACCTGTCTTAAAACATTTATTAGCTTGCTAGGGAATAGCTTCTGAATTCTCAGCAGCTCCCCCATATCTCCTGATTATGAACATATTACAAAAATGTATTTAGTAATTCTAATGACAATTTCTACCTATAAATGTTACCTCAAAAGCTTCTGCAGTGCAAACTCCAGCTCCAGTTTGATCTACACAAACATCTCCATGTCGACAGGTCCTAACAAACACTTGCCTGAGAGTTACACTGACCTCGGAAACCAGAAACGAACTGCAAGCCCTGGGGGCTTCCAAAACCCACCTCGACGGAAAGGAAAATGCACCAGCCCATGCAAAGGCAGAGAGCAGGCAGGGAAGAAATGCCATTTTCAAGAATCGGGACGTTAAGGGAAGTGCATTCAGAACCCAGGCTTTTTGAGAACATACTTTGCAAGCACAAAGAGCCAAAACACAGAACTGGTTGAAGGGAAGCGCGTTTGATATTTTAACTGAAAGTCTGAGGAAGAAGTAAGGACAGATTCAGGAGTGTTTCCTCAAGTGCAATGTGGCAAGAGGCAGAACCTGCCGAACTCAGCACTGGTAACCTCTATCCACAGGAAAAGCTACCTGCAAGCGCTAAGTTTTCCAAGCTGGAAACAAAGTAAAGCTCCTATGTATTCTAGTGCTGTGCACAACTGAATTGCCTGCTATTTATTATGTCAGTATTATCCATTACCATTACTGCACTTAAGGACTTATCAGCATTTCCATTATAAAACTCGCCATGGCAGAGGTTTACTAGTCGACTGCCTTATCTGGGGAGGGAGCGAGGCGTGGAGGACAGCACATATGTTGAAACAGGACACATATGTTCCCAACCAAGAGATTAGATTAAAAAAAATAATAATGCAAAGACATGTGAGTAATTTCCTAAGAGATTTTGCCCGTTAGCGTGCAGTCTGTGAATATAATAGCACTGGCAAGGCCAACCATGCATAAGCTGGAAAAAGAGGACACGGACAGGCCAGGACAACGGCCTAACCTGGCCTGCGCTGCAGACACATGTGCCCAGATCTACACATGAAGAGCCATGCTGGAAACTTTCTTGTGAGGTACGGGGGGAATAAAAACAGCCTTTTGATCCTCACAGGGTCAAAACTAACAGGGCAGCACTCGGCGCAGCCCTGACGCCCTTGCAAGAGCAACGTGTATACCCAGAGTAGCCTCTCTGCGTGTGTGAGCGGGACCTGAGGTGTCTGCTCAATCACAGCTGCGCCAGGGAGATGAAAACAGGGCTGCAGATTCTGAGACTGATGCCTCTGTGGTTCCCTCCTCGCTCAAATGGGCAACTGCAGATTTAAACCCGGCAAAAATCCAGCTCTGTGCATGGCCACGGAATTGGAAGAAACTCCCACTGTTGTTTACTGATTCGGTGGGGTTTACTTTTCTCTCCTGCAGTGGATTAACACCCATAAACCTCAGGAGAACTGGGCTGTGGCTGTGGAGAGCTGTCAGAGCTCCAGCTGAATGCATTTAAATGCATAAAAATAAAGCAGTGCTAACTGTAAAGCCGAGTCTGCTGTTTGCTCTCCTTTATAAAGGACACCTGCAAGCAAGGCAGACTGCCTTAATGTGAGACCCTCCACAGCCAAGCAGGAGAACAAGTCTAAACATGGAGCAGAGCAGAAGAGTCACCTCAGTCACCACATGGGGCCCTGCACACGCTGCTGTGAGCTGAGACCCTTCAGACCCTGGGAACATCCTACTAGAGCCTTTATATGGGAGGAGACAGTCACTTTAGGGGCAAATCTTTCTATCTGAGAGTTAAAACCACCATCCGGAGGGGCCTGATTCTCCCCACTGACTTTATTGGGCATATCAGCTTCTAATTTTCTCACTTCCATCAAATGCTGGAAGTTGGGGAATTTGGGGCCAAAAGACCCTGCCACGTTTGGTCATGTGAACTAGTTGGGAGCGGTGTCAGTACTAAACTGGGGTGCCTCAGCCTCAGGAAATTTCTGCCGAAACCACAAATCAGACTCACTTTGCCTCATTCCAGGCCCTTCATCATCTCCTTCTCCAAAATAGCTGGAGTCAGCTTTTGCTTTGCTTGCAGGCATATTAAGGATTAGCTTAAAAAACAGAAGGGCCTGTGCACAGAGCGACGCGGCCCCGACTGCACAAAGCCCCGCGCTGCTCCACACAGCGCTGCCACCTCCGACACAACCCTGCCCACGCGGCCACCACGTGCCCACAGTGGTGGACACGGCAGGGCCCCTGACCACCCCTGAATTCCCACAGATAAGCCTTCCGAAAGCAGGAACAAACTTCCCACAACCATCTCCAGGAACAGGAATGCTTTGAAGCTCTGTCTACCAATGTGTCTGATTTCCAGCCCCAGAGGAGAAGAGACCAGAATGCTTTCCTTTTTCTTTGTCCTTTCCGTGTGCTCCCTAGAAGGATGGCAGTCCAGAGAAAGGGGACTGCACACCTTCTATAGCACTCTGGTGGGGCAGAAGATCTGAGGGCTTCAGTCCAGGTCTGCAGCCAAATCAGCTTATTGCTTTCCTGGGAAAGGCACGCATCGCCCTTCCCGTCTGTGCGCCCAGCTCAGCACTAGGACAAAAATGAACGAGTCCCAAGAACCCGAAACCACTATAAAGTTTTGGGGTTTTCGTTTTTGTTTTTTTGTTTTTTTCTTTTTTTTTAACCTTCAGACCATTGCAGACACAAGCCAAATTCTCTTGACTCAAGCCAGGAGATTTTCCCAGGAGATGGCTGCCTCACATAAAATTAACCCATTATATTAACTAATGGTGTGTAAATAAAACCCATTTCGGTTACACTAAATCTATATTCAGTGAAAAGCTATTCATAATACAGAGCTGAGTCAGAGGAAAGGTTGCCTGTGGCGCCGTGTTAAACCTTCAGGAAGATGCATTGCTCTTTGGTAAAATAGCTTTGCAAACTCTTTTATCACTGAATTTGCCTTTCAACCTAACGTAATAATAACAACTAGGAACAAATTAAAGGAATATAAGCACCTCAACCAGGTGCATGGAATTGCACAATACACAGGCCTGGAAGATTTAACAATGCACTTAATGACCCCGGCTGCAACTAAATGAATTTCCATCCGGGCAAGCACCGAGGGTAAAGCTCGACCCACCGGACAATGTAGCCTGTTGTGACATGAAATAGCCAACCCCTTATTTCCATAAGTCATCCCTTCAAGGAGTTAAATCTTCCTCAGTCTTCAAACCTTCAGCCTGGTTTCTGACCAGAGCGGGTCAGGAGTTTTACCTGCAGTGGCTGTTAAGTTTGCTAGGGCTACGAGGCCTGTAATAGTGCCAGAATTTCTCTTGTTGCTCTAGGATTTCTGTATTTTAATCTGAGAAGCTGAGTGTGGAGGAGCATGTGGCATCCGTGTGCAATGCCCCATACAGCCCAGCCTTTCGGCTAGCTCTCAAGCATTCGCCTTCTGGCAGCCTACCTCTTTGAAATCCCCAAATTCCCCAAGCCCAACACAGAAGAAATGCCAACGTCTGTGAAGCTACAGCAGAGAAAAAAAATGGTAAAATGGTAACTTAACAAAAAAAAAAAAAAGCAAAAGACCAACTTCAAAGTTGTTGGATTTGGTGCTTGGGCTTTGAAAAACCTGTCATTTGGGAGAGAGGGTGGGAGGCTGCTCTTTCCCCCTCCTTCTCATTAAAGGGCTCCTCAGAACTTGGGTGAGCTGCTGCTCCTAATTACGCATTCCTCCTTCTGGAAATAAATACTTGTGTGGGTTGTCACATTAGTCAGTCGATAGATGTCAAAAACAAATTACAGCCTGGCCCGGAGCCAAACACGGCGCGTGTTATAGTGGAGTATCTGTTCTTGAGACGGTGGTTGGCTCTGCGTGCCAGAGGGTGGAGCCTCGTCCACGAGCAGAAGCCTTATAATGAGGGGCTTTCTAAAGAAAGAACAGAGAAGCATGATCTGGTTTTGTTCCTTTCCCCACGAGGAGACGTTACACAAACTCCCCATATGGCTCGTCGCTACGCCCAGAGAAATACCCCTTCAGTGCTCTTCCAGCTCTGTGAAGTCGAAAGCAAGCTAAGCAGTCCCACAGCTCACTCCAGCTTTTAAACAAACTGGGCATCTCCAGGGCCACCCGAACCGAAAACTTCCTGTATCCTTTCAAGGTCCAGAGACTCCATCTCTCTGGCACATCCTTATGTTATACAGCCCTCCAATCACTTCTGGTGGGAGTTATGATGAGCTGCCACACTCAAATTGTTTTTCAAAAAGAGATTTAGAAAAATAGACCAAGTGGCAAACTCTCACTATAAACCACTAATCTTCTTGATCTGAGAAATCAGCATCCTGGATTATCATCAAACTGGGCCTGTGTGACCTAGATGAGCCACACAGAACATTTCCCCTCCACCTTTTGCATCTGTGTAGACAGGAGCCACAGTAGATGTCCAATAAAGCCAACACTTCTGCGCAAACCTTGATATGAGGTTGTCCACTTTTGTGAATCCAGAGGCAGGGGAGACCAAGTTCCATAGCGAGATTACCTGATATGAAAATTTCAATGAATAAATGCAGGACATTCAGCTACACAAGGAGCTGCTAGAAGATTGACTGTAATCATGACTGCCGTGCTGGTGCCGTCTGCAGACAGCTCCTGTATCTCTGCAACCATAGGAGAAAACAGAGAGCAAGAGCTACAGCTTCATCGATCTTACACACGCTAGTGAGAGGTGAGAATGAAGCCATTAGCCTTCATCCCAGTCTACCAGATGCCACATCATTGGCCTTGTGTCTGCCTGTAACGTCACTTTGCACACTATAGTACAAAGACTACGATTCATTCTTAAAAGGACTCTACCAAAAATATCAAAATATGTTCCAAAATTTCTGGACAAGGTTACTAGTAGTGAACGTGAATGATCAGAAAAAAAAGAACAAAAAAAAAAAAAAAAAAATCAACGATGTCCCCTCAAGGAAATTCAGAATATAACAAAAACCCAGATGTTTAAATATCATAGCTCCAACTAATCACAAGATCAATTTTAAAATAAGAGATTTTTTAAAAGCAATTAGCAAGATCTTTTTTTCCCCTCTAGTCATTTAGTCTGTAAGAGTTACGTCATCAAACTTTCCGGAATAAGCACTAGAATTCTAATTTTTGTACAAATTAAAGTTGAGAATTTACGATCACACATTGCCAACAGCTAGGGCTTTAAAAATAAAATCAAGTGTTGTGTGAGTCGCATGATCCCTGCTAGAGCTGGCAGTGCTTGGTTTATTTATATGGCAGTGCTTGAAGGAGAGTCAGCCTGGGCAATGAGACCAAACCCCTGCATTTTAACTAAACACCTGCATTGCTGTTGGTCCAAATTTGTCTCACTCATTCTTGGTAAGTCACTGCTTTTCTTAAGGCCTGATCTTTCCACGCTTTCGGATTTCACTCTTCCAGCACCTGTGTGTCAAAACGGGCCAGGTCTCTGGTTACTGTGACTGATGACAGGGCCCTGACATCCCTCTGCATCATCCATGACCACGTTTGCATCTGAAGGCTTGTACCTTGTGAGGGGTAAAGACACGAGGTGTGATGATACATATGAGCAATTCGTGTTTCTTAAAGAAACTGAAACCAATGTTTCACCAACTGAGCATCAAACTCATACAGTCCTCATGGTTTTAGAGCCTAAACCTAGCAAGGCCTGCCAGCTTAGGACAGTCTCAGCAAGGATATCGTGCCTTGGGTTCCCACACAGACCATCTTGAATTCCAAAGTCCTCAACGCTTTTGTGACTCCGGGCCCAGGCGCTTTTTATACTGCATAGAATTAATTATTAGTGCTGTAATAAAATAATTAGTGCTGTAATAAAATATGATACAATTGACAAAACCCACAGATGAATCACTTCTTTGTTAAAAGACACCCACACAGCACTGCCTTGCCTTGCCAGCAATCCAGAGTAACATAGTTACGTTTGGTTTTGCTTTTTTCTTTTTAACTTTCCATTGACATGTTTTAAACAAAATGTCACAAAAACATGTCTATTAGCCTTAAATTTCATGGCCCCTTTTCTTTTCTGTTAAGTCCTAAAATGGGGTAATGTCTTTTCAACGCATTTCAAAAATATAGCAGTGGAAGTATATATTTATATATAATAGCAAATATGGGCAGTAGCGTTTTACATGCAGAGATATTACTATTATTTTATTCTCTATAGAATTTTGCTATTTGCAGACTATTTTAAGAGTCTTTTAAGAGCAGTATGCATTTAAGAAGCACCAAAAAATCAGAAAGAATACAAGAATCTTAAAATCTTCTCTCCATAAAAATGACAAAAAAACCCAGACAACTTTTACCGAAAGGATCTTGGAACTAACAGGTAGGAACATATTGGTTCCGTTGATGAAACTAAAAGAAGTTAATCATTACAGTCCTTATATTATGTGAATATATTGGTGAGGTGTAGCACTCCGTGTCGTCCCTTCAAAGGGCTAGACTTGTAGAAGTCTTTTCAAGGCGTCGTTACTTGCACTCACCAGGGACCACTGTTGGAAATGTGGTGCTCCCATCTCAAAACACGTAAGAAGATTTGGGGATCTGGACTACAGTGGAGCAACTGACATCTCTCACAGTATCATACTGAAAAATATCATATTTAGAAAGACATCTGGATGCTGGAATCCACACAGAGGACTGAGGGCCGTAGTATATCTGGTTTAACAACACTTCGGGCACTGCATTTTTCCGCTTGCCTTGCACGCATCAGAACAACAGCAGCTTTTGAACTGTAAAATCAGGGAAAGTGCCTGTGCTTTTTCTTCTGTCTAAACACCATTTTGAGAATAGTTTCAACATGAATTTGGGCCCTATTCATAAGACTCGGGCTTTATCAGTAATTCCGACTTGCTTAGCAAACAGCACATGGTACTTGGGTTACGCTTCCAGGTTCTCAGCAATGTTTTCTTTTTTGAAAAACCTTGATGAGTAGATATTAAAGTCAAGCAAATTAGGTATTTTAGGTCATCCAGTCTCTGTTCTGGATTTGATCTGTGGATCTGCTGCTCATGAAATGAGATTATTCTTACGGCTTCCGATTGTGGTCCTAATTCTGAAGACTTGGCAAGGAAGGCCAGGCATCAGGAAGAGCATCTCACATGACTAGATATGTCAAATGAGGACATGGAGCGGAATTGGAAAATAATAAGCTCAGCAAAACCAATCTGGAGGTGTGTGTCTATCTCGGAGGGTTTATCCTTTTAATAGGAGATTTGGCTCCATGGTTATCTTTCAAAGCGCAGAGCCATGGCTTGGCTCATGGGAGCTGTGTTTTAACAGATATTCTGGAAAATACTGATATGCCCATGTTCCTTGCCTGTGCACATCTGAGGGCCTTTTTCTTCTTTTTTTTTTTTTTTTCATTTGACTGTCTCTTTTCACTGAGGCCATCTTGGCATGTCAATAAACTTAGGCATGATGAATATTTCCTTTTTTTTCTCTTCTTAGCCTTTAGGTTTCTAAATTCCACCCTTACACATTTTATTTGGTGCATAAACTTTCCTACTAGGAGGAAAACTACAGGTAACAGCTTGTGACTGTCAAAGTTGTAGAAAAAGTTACTTGAAGTTAAAAAAATATATATGGTTAAGTGAAAAACAAGCTTTGAAGAAGAAGCTTAAGAAACACATTCAGAACATTTCCATTCCAGAAGTAAAGTTTTTAAGGAGAGAAAATAAGGCACTGAAAAGCAAGAGTGTATACACAGTGTGCAACAGGCAGGCATCTGCAGTTTCTCTACTTCTTATTTTTATCCTGTTCTTCCACAATGTCTCACCGCTCTCCTCAGCACCATCTCCCTCTTCCTCCAGCGCAGCCTTGAGTTCCTCTCCTCTCTTCTGAGCTCCACAGTTGCAATTCTAAATTCTCTGTATTTCCTACCTGTTTTTTTAAATTTGGTTTGCTTTCGTTTTCTAAGTTAGAAAAAGCCATTGAAGGGGAGGCTCTGCTGTAAGCAAGCTCATTCCTCCGCGTACTAACCCAATGGAAGGGAAGGAGGTTACGGATTAAGCAGGCAAGTCCTGAAAGCAAATTCTGGGGTCAACCCAGCTACTGTGCCCCGTTCTCAGCCGATCATCACACAAGGGTCCTGTGAGGGTTCCTAAATGCAATTCGCCTCGTTACCCCTGAGCTGATGTAGCTGGTGTCTGGGGGACACTTGTTTCTTTATGTGTCCCTGCACATTCAGTTCTGGCCAACAATACAGACATGATTCTAGTCAAACTCAGGGCAGCCAACCTTAGGTTCTTAACATTATTATTAATTGATATTGCTATTTAGTCCTTTGGTTTTAAACTGATGAATGGGTTAATGGACTGGAAACGATAGTGTATGTGAAACTTTTTCAAGTTCCAAAATATTTAATTTTGTGGTTGATACATAGTAGGAAAGATTTACAGAGAGCAGGATAGTTTCAAAGTTATAATGCTTAAGAACACTCTTCAAATGCAAATCTGATTTTGAGTCAGTGAGAGCTAATAAGTATGGGACCACATGGTGCCAATTATTCTGGATCACCCTTTAAGAATAAATATTTGGCTATTTTAAAGATATATGATGAGGAGAAAGAGCTCACTCCTTGCTAGCGATGAAAAAAGAAAAATCAAAAGTATTTTAAGAGTCAGTAGAACAACAGCTGCAATCTTCAGGAATTTTTTGTTGTTGTTTTTTTTGTTGTTTTGTTTTGTATAGAAAAAGTTAATGAAGGATCAAGATGTTTTTAAGTTTGTCTGGGTTTTTTTTTTTTTTTTTTTTTTTTTTTTTTTTTTTTTTTTTTTTTTTTTTTATTAACTGAATGCTGTTTGAAAAATCTTTCTGTATCAGCACTCAGATGGTGAATTACCTATATTTTATGTCATAGGTTACTATGAGGGAGCAAGGCTACAAAGAACAGCCCAAGAGCTGCCTGAGTTGAGGCTGGCAACGCAGCGGTGCGCGGGCCGAGGTTGTGGAGCCTTCCTCCATCTTCTGCCGCCTCTACCTGGAGCCACCATTTTCTCTCCCACTAGATTCCTATTCCTGCTAAGCCATAGGCATGGCAGGCTGTCCACACTGCCTTAGAGCAGAAATAAATGCCATACCCTTTCAGTGCGATGATGATAAAAGGTGTCCAACTTGTTCCTCATCTAAACGGAGGTGGTGCCAGGAGAGGTGCAGGGGCCCTTCTGTAGCTACACAGCAGAAGGCTGCGTTTCTTGCACAACCTCTACCTTTCAACACTCCATTTTTGCCTCATTTGTTTCCCCCTGGTGAGCACAGCAACATTTGACTTTGATCAAATGCCAGTGAGATTGCCAAGGAGCTGGGCCTGTTCAACCTGGAGAAGAGAAGGCTGAGGGGGGACCTGATCAGTGTCTATAAATACCTCAAGGGAGGCAGTGAGGACGAGGGGGCAGCCTCTTTTCAGTGGTGGACAGCAACAGGACTAGAGGAAACGGCCACAAGCTGAGGCACCAAAACTTCCCAGGAACTCAAGGAAGCCCTGGCACAGGCTGCCCAGAGAGGCTGTGGAGTCTCCTTCTTTGGAGATCTTCCAAACCCGCTTGGATGCCGCCCTGTGCCCTGTGCTCTAGGTGACCCTGCGTGTTCAGGGAGGTTGGACTAGATGACCTCTGAGGTCCCTTCCAACCTTAAGCATTTTATGATTCTAAGCCAAGAGGCCCCTCCATTTCTGCACAGAAAATTTAAACAAATCAAATCAAGCCCAGGGAAGACCGAAACGTTGGATGGGTGCAGAACTGGGAGGTTGCAATCGATTGCCGCACCAGTTGCGTCTTACACGTGGCCGTAGGACCCATCCTGCTTCTCCTGAAGACAGAATTTCATCAATAACTGCAATCGGGTGGGAAACTTCAACAGCCAGAGCTGCTTTTTCGCGCCCATAGAGCGATACTGGCCAGTCATTACTCCATTAGAGAGCTAATAAATAGGTTTGTATTAGATTTGGACGAGTATTGAAAGGGAGTTACACACAAACTCGTGAATGTGCGTTACCCCTACTGGGTTGGCTAGTAGGCAAAATCGCTCCGTGTGCCTTGGTTTCAGGTAATGTAATTATTAGCAGGCATGCCAAGAAGTGACAAGTTAGCGGCATCTGCTGTGCTCGTGCTCCACAGCCACATGCAACACATTGATTTTCTCTTGACACATTTTAAAAGAAACATCCGTGTATACCTGAGAGGTAAAAATGACTTTCAGAAAGCGAAGGAATAGAAATTCAAGGAAGAGTTTGAAAAAGATTGCGTTACGTTGCTCCTGACATCTTCTCTGGAAACAAAAGACTTGTCTACACATGTAGCTGTTCCAGGAGAGCTACTACAATTTAAATTTACAAACTAAGTGTAAGCGAGCTGAAACACTGCAATAGAGAGCAAATCATGAAATTAAGGAGATTTATATGTATGTATGTATACATACATTTATGTGTACACAAACACGACCCAGGTAACTGACATGTGCTAGGGAAAGGATAGCTCGTGGATTTTCTTGACTATTTTCTGTGATCTTTTATTACAAGCAAATTGGACAGTGGGGCCCATCACCTGAAATATCATTTTAGTAATTAGCACCATCTCCTCAATAAATGTCTCCCCACTTTCTCTTTGACTGATTTTCCAATACTAATTTCTTCCTCAGGCATAGAGAACATTCGTGAAGGAAAACACAAGCTAGCTCTTCAATCTGAAGGATTTTTTGCCCCAGTTTAATCTTCTAAACGTTAAAATTTTGGCTCTGTGAAGTAAACCAGTGAAGCTCCTGAAAGAAATGTCTTAATTTTTTATAGCGTCCTTCCTCCAGGGATCCCAAAACACCATAGAGGACAGCCAGACTCTGGGCTTTTCTCTGGGTCAAACACCCATTGTTCTAAAGGGCCAAACACACCTGTTATTTCTGCCTCAGGTTTTATATGGTGCTTTGAAAAATACATGTATATATTTTAAGAACATCCCATTCCCAGGAAACAACACACATAAAAATAGACAATGCGATATGTTGTTACGCTTCGTAATCTTCTTTTGGATACTACTGTCAGTGTGACTAACAAAAGTGTTTCATTTTAAGGAATGGTAGATGTCTGGCCTTTTCGATCTCTCTCGGCCATATATCCACATAAATATAGCAAGGAGAGGGGGAGAAAAGCCAGCCTCCAAATGTCATGCCAGGGAAAATGCCAAGTTCATATGTGACAGCATTCCCAAAAGGACCCCACGTAGCAACAGTAGTGATACGTAACCCAGGTGTCCTATCACTCTTCCCCTCTTTACCTTTTCTGCTCAGAATTCATCCATTATTTTAAGCCTAAACTCATAAGGAAGATCAAGCTGGCTTAATAGCCCCCATTGAACCTCTGCTGAGCCACGGATTCGACTGTGCAGCCAGCTTCCAACAGCAACCTCGGAAAGACATTTGTAGCAGGAGTTCTGCACGCAGCCAACTCCTGGTTCATGCCACGCGGTGCCGAGCACTCTGTTCTCCTCCAAGGAGGTATTTTTAGAAAGAACAGCACATTTTACTGCAATTGTGTAGCACGCTGAGAATAAGCTTCAGATGCGGGAGTTAAAATACAAGAAGAAAAAAAAAAATCTCGCCTTGCTAAATATAGTTAAAAAGTTACTCTTAACAGTTTTCGCTTTGCTGGAAGAACCCCCACGACTTTTCCACTGTTGGGATGAATTGACGGAGCATTTTCACTAGGAAAAGCTACATAACACGAACTACTTCACCAGTCTTTTCAAATTCTACACAGAAATGCCATCCAGTAGCTTTCTTATGTGAAAAAAGCTTATGTTGCTGTACTACAAGCATAATAAATAGAAATTTGGTAATTGATGTGTTAATTAAAAAAAAGA
>VZSG01000210.1:13129-46383 GCA_013398315.1 Nothoprocta pentlandii | reverse complement strand
TTTTTTTTTTTTTTTTTTTTTTTTTTTTTTTTTTTTTTTTTTTCAAGGAAGGACAGTTTTTTGGAAGTCATCTTGTGCAGCAGGTTTAATTGCTGTAACTGAAGGCGGCCAAGGGCCCTAACTGCTGACACAGACACAAGCATTTGCTCTGGGTGATGATGACGCAGGAGATTTTGCCTCTGCAAAATGCTGGTCTAAGTTACACAGTCACTGAGTGCCCAGAGTGCCTCAGTGTGTACAGAGTCTGCATTTTCCCATGTGTTTTCCCATGCATTTTCCTTGTTACATCTTCCTTGTTACATCTCAATGGCTTCAACTCAAGTGGTTTCACTTAAGACAATGGAGTGGTTGAAGAATTAGAAAATCAGCCCCACCGTATACATTATCTGCAAGAGATTGGCTGAAAATTCCTTGAATTGGGGGTTGTTTATGGTGTTCATGGAACTCCTTAATGTTTATGGTGTTCCATTGCAAAAGATGGAGCTTGAAAACCCAGCCTCAGAAACACACGAGTGGACAGACGAACAAAGTCACTCTTCCAAATACACAGAAATAGCAGATAAAGATACAGAAGAAAATCTATTCAGAGAACAAGTTGTACTCAGGCTTTGGGATCCCAGACTGGCTAGGTGACTTTCAAGAGCAGAGAAAGAGTTGAGCCAGGTTAAAAAAAAAAAAAACAAAGAAAGAAAAAAAGTAAGTATTCATGTTTTTTTCAAGATCTCTATATTTCTAGTTACAGAGTGCTTGCTTGATTCCTACAAAATCAAAGTTTACAGCTTTGTACAATGACAAAGACAGGTCTCAGAAAAGCAGTCTTTAGTGTCTGGAGAATACATAGGGTCAGGATTAGTTCAGAAGAGGTGAAGCCACTTGGACCATAAGGTCTTACTTGCAAGAACAGGCAGTGAGCACTAAGCCTTCTCTCCAGCCAGACTTAGGAGGCAAATCCATCTCCTGCCTTGCTTAGAGCACACTACAATGCACCTTAGCTATTCTCTGTTACAATATCAGGCTGTCCCAATTTTCTGATTTAAGTGCAAATATCTTTCTAGCTAGAGAGCTTTTGGTAGCTACTGTCAAGGGAAGAACCTCAATTCTAGGTCTTGCACTTAGCTCTAGTCATTACAGAGCTGCCTAAATTCTCTGGTCAAGAGGAGAAGAAGGAAGAGTGAGTTTGGACATACTCATCCTCTTAATGCTTCCTCCTGACCAGCTCTTGGCTGACTCTAGGCAACTTCCACACAAGGAGCGGATTTTCTAAGCTCTGCTTTGGAGTGTTCCTCTCTGTTCTCCAAAAAAGGAGCCCGAGTACTTTGAATCCCACCTGTGACCAAGCTCTCTGACTTGGCCCTGGCTTCCTTTTCCAAGATGTTTAGTCTCCTGGAGATCTAGACAGGAGATGTAGGCAAGCAACACTTAGGAAAATTTATACATACTTGTCTAATGGTAGTGGCATTTACTAGTTTTCTGGAAGGAACCAAAAACTCAACTCTACCCACTGAAAAATTTATTGGCCCTAATCAGCACCTTTTAATGCTGCGGCATTTTGAGCTTACGAAGATGGGTTGTCTGTGTAATTTCAGCTCCAAAGACCTCACATGTGGAAACTCCATGTCCCTTACAACTGTGCAGCAAGGCAGTCCCACACTGCCTTTAGCAGCACCCCCTGCACCGGACTGCACTAATGCCTTGTACTCTGTGCCCCACATCACTAGCATTCGAAATGAAGATCGATCCGAGGGGCTGATCCCAGAGAGAGCCTGATGGTGAAACACTTGGCTTGACATAATTATTTTCACACCACATAGATTAATCGGAGTACTTAAATTCTGCTTGCGAGTTCCTAACTAACACTGCCGGCCTGCAGAATTTCTAATTACAAGTATTACCATTTCTAATCTTCTGAAGCTCTGCCTGCTGTGTCTGCATCCGAGTCACCGCATTACGAGGTCCTCTATTGCCTCGCTGCGTCCGTCCCCGGCCTGCAAATGTTAATAAACTAGAATAATGAAATCAGAGGATAACTGTAGGTCTGAGGAGAATGATAGGACATTTTAATTTCAAATTTTAGGCTTTCTAGGAATGGGGGACAACTGAAAGCTAATGTAGGCTTAACACAGGCCAACATCAGAAAAGAAAAAAAAAGGTTTTCTGCTCAAAGCACGGAGAATGTGAGAGCAAAAGAAAGCAGTGGAGGAATTAGGAGTTGCAGGAAGATGGAGATCCCTTAAAGATTTGGCCAAATGCAGGTACTTGACTTTGCAAAAAAACAAAAAAAAACAAAAAAAAAGCTACATATGCCAGGAAGAAAGAAGTCAAGGAGCAAATATCAACAGAAAGTGGAAAATCATTTTGGAGTTTATGACATGGTTTGAATCCAAATATGAAAATACAGGGAGGAAGGGCAGTGTAATCCTGGCGGGAGTGAGCAGAGCACATCGGCAGAGGGCACATTCACATTATCACACCGTTAAGCCCTGGCTGAATTCCACTGAGTGAATCGCTAACATTCCTGCTGAATCAAATGGACCGAGTCCTTCTGCCCCTTTTTGCCTGGGCAAGCTGCTTTCGTTGTCTCCACATCTCTCTCAAACAAGCCACAGGTTGTTCCTTTCCAAACCTAGAAAGCTGAAGAACTCTACAATGGGGAAGAGGAGCAGCAGAAAATCATAGTTCACACGGAAAAGCTCGGTCTGCCAGGAGGAAAAAAAAAAAAGTTTAATTTGTCTACACTGGGTTGTGCATTTGGAGAGCCAAAATTAGGAAGGCCAGAGCGCTGCGCCGAGGGGCAGCATTGCAGCCCACAGCCCTGAACTGCGCCCTGCATAGCACGGATCAAAGCCGGCTTTGAGGCCTCAATAACACTGAAAACATCCTTCAAAGTGGAAAAGAAGAGATTTTAGGGGAAAAAGCTGTCCAAATCCCCCAATGCCAACAAGAGGGAAATGCCCCTTCCCTTTGATACGGGCCTGTTTCGTGGGAGAGGGAAACGCTGCACTGCCGACTTGGTGCCTCTTCCTTGCGCTGCCCACAGAGGCAGTGCAGCCACGAATCTCGTGATTGACGGCTACAGTAGAAAGCCCAGGCCAGGAGACGACAAAAATTACCCTTAACAACAGCAAGAGGAAGCAAATCTGGGGGAAAAAAAAATGTCAGTCTATGTAATTTAGTTTGTTTTTACACATTCTATAATATCTAATTACTGAATCATAGGAGGGAGAAGGCAAGGGGATTGGCTTGCTTTGGATGTGCATCTCCATGGCTAAAGCTCCAGGTACTCTTCAAGTTGACCTTGGATCTCCTGGTTTTACTGTTTTGCTTCCTCAGAGCAATAACCCACAGTGATTTTTACTTTATGATTACTTACACATGCTCTCCATGTCTAAACTGCCTTATCATTCCCACTCGCAAGGGGAATAGCAAAGGGAGGACATTTGAGCTTCAAAAATGGTGATAAAAACAGGAGCAAAGACATCCAAATCCCATCTTTTCTGTTTTCTAAGCAATACTACTAATAAACTCTCCAGCTGTCCCTCCTGTCCCATATCTCATTTCCTTCCCCTAACGTTATTACAGCAGTGTAACAGAGCGCCTTGCAAACAAAAGCAGCCCAGAGGATGCACGGGAAGAAGCGCCCTGGCCAAGCAATGGGCTGTGACCTCCTAAAATCCTCCAGTTTATGCATGTACTAATGCCAGGACGGTAAATCCAAGCACAGCGGTGACAGGATCGGCTTCCCCCACACCTTCTTAGCCCTCCTTCGCTTTGCCTGCGCCGCCGGGGTCACGCTGAGGGCCGCTGATCTAGTTACAGCCTTTTCCAGGGGGAGGCAGCAGCCACAATAAAGCTGGAGCAATAAACTCAGCCCTAAGGAAGCCCGTTGCGTTTGGGAACCTCGACGCACTTCCCAGGAACTCCGAGGAAACGCGTTTCGCCGCCTCCTTTACACAGCAGGGCACTGAGCTCCAGGATTGCCAAGGGCTGGATCCATAGGGTGACACTTCTCCTGGACGCTCCTCGAGGGGTTCCCAAGAGCCACCAAGGTGAAACAGAAAGCAGGTCGCTTGGCCCTCTACAGCCATAAGTGTTTTTTTCCAGCATAATGAAAAGTACTGGTGAGAGACGCAGGAAGCAGCTCAGTCTCTACGGAGAAGCTTGTGCATAAGCCATGCATGGGACAGAAAAGGAATCTGCAAAAGCAGGAGCCTGCAAAAACCCAGTGAAAAGCATTGCTGAGCTCAGGGTAACTTGAAAGGCTGTTTCATTCACCTGCTCTGATTCGGGAGGGACAAAACTCTTTGAATCTCCAGCGGCGGTAAATCCTGCCCATTTACGGCCACCTTAACTAAAGCAATCCAAAGAAATTAACTGCTCAAAGCCCCACTCAGACCTCTTCTCTGGCCATTTTAGAGTTACTTGCGCGTGGAGCAGGAACATCTGCAGGCATCTGTTTCCTTACTCCAACACGTGAACACTGACACAAGGGCAAGCTGCTTTTTTCTGCAGCTACGCTGAGCAGAGCTGACTCGGGACTCCAGCCGGAGCCGGCACGTGTGAGCTAGGGCGGCCGGGTTCTCATTCGCATGCGTAACAGCACAGCCCGGCTCCACGTCCCGAGGAACACAAACGAGCTCGGCCAAGGAGAGGCTTCTCGCCAGCAAAGAGAAGGTCGTGCAGATCTACTGCCTTTAACAGACGCGAGCGAAGCAATGCCAGCCATGGATCTTTTCCCTTAGATGTTCAAAATTAAGGGCTGGTCTCACACGCCGCTGGTTAAAAACATAAAACACGGCACATAAAATGAGGAGCTGTTCCCTCTAGCTCCTCGCTGCCTCGCAAGTTCGGCTGCGCTGCCCCGAGCGCTCTGAGGCACCTCCGTGGCTGCGTTCCCTTCTTCACACCCCGAAGGAACGAAGGAAGACGGGGAGGAGCGTCCAGCCCCCCTTGCCTCGCGTGGGGGGCCCTTCCAAACTTGCACCCCTTAATTCCTGGAGGAATTAAAGGAGGAGGGCTGGCCGGCTCGCGGCCACGGGCACCTCCATGCAGAGGCCTTCAAAAAGCCGGATGGCTCCGGCACTTCCCAAAGTCGCTGCGGACCATGCACCTTGGGAGGAAATTACAGCCGCTGGCGAGGTCCCGGGAGGCTCCCGCGCTGCCCTCGCTGCTTTTCGGGATGCCGCCTCCCGCACGCGCGCGCTGCGCCACGGGAATTCACGCCGGCTGACAGGGATCCGCTGGGAAGTGAGATTTATCTCCAAGCGTGTTTCCATGTTTACACACCCAGCATCATTTCTCACGGCGCCTTTAACCATTATTCCTGCCTGGCAGCGGAAGTCAGGTTCTTAATTATGTGAAATTTTTCATTGTAATGAAAGGAAACATAAAGATCCGTGTGAGTACACGCACATTTATAACTTATTTACAATGGGTTTTCAGGCTCCCAATAATTCACGGCGCTAAAGGTGGAAGCCTCCGCACACTAGCTGCGCTATTAATGCTTGGAAAAATTATTAACCAACCTGGAAATTTTATTAGTCAGCTTTTCATGCTAGATGTGCTCTGCTGGGATTTGGCAACACCAGTACTTGTTTCGTGTGCTGACAGTTTTTTCTAACTAGCCGAAGATATTATTGTGTTAGATGATGATTTACTCCTTCCATTAAGCCCTGACACTAAATACACTTTATGCTAAATTACTTCTTTCTTAATAAGAGAGCCTTTCCTCCTGATGGAGAAGGAAAAGGGAACTCCTTGGTCTCATCCAGAGACAGAAGTAAAGCTCTGCAAGATGTGAGAGAGAAACCAATTGCCCAGCCTTTTTACATGAGAAATACTTAGTGTTCATGAAAAACCACAAAGCATGGTTACAAGCTGCTTTTGAGGAGAAGCTCCTAGCGGTTTCTGGGCACCTGTAAGCCCCGCTGCCCAGCAGCACCGTGTCCTGATAGAGCTTTGGGGGGTCTGTTTTGCAGTTGTTGCTGCGCTCCCTGCAAAGCCCTGCCCAAGTGGGAGCCCTGCTCCTGCTTTTGTGGGCTCCAATGAGCAGCAAGAGGAGCAGCAAGAGGCAAGTCCTAGCTCAATTAGTATAGATCCTTAGCTGGAGGCAAGCCCATTAGGAAAATATTGCTCTAGCCTCGGGGATACACCGCAAAACCTGCATTTTTTTCTTGCTCCACGTATTCCCCTATACTGAAGAACTCACGTTCTGAAAGCAGTGGTAAAATTCAGAGATAGCGGCATGGATGGGTGGGATTTTTGCATGTTCTCAAAGGACAAGGGCTTTGGCAAATATGGATCTACTGGAAACGCACTTTCCCGAGTGGTTTGCTCTTTTTTAAGTGAAAAAAAAAAAAAAAATCCAGGCAGCCATCGATAATTTCCCTCGCTCAGAGTGACTGGACTCAGAGATGTTGATCATCCTATTCCAGCCAGGTCCATCTGTAGTAAAATTACATACACTGGTCCCTGGCACAGATTAGTAAAAATAACACTGTCTTTTGCAAACTATTTTCCTCAGTGCCAGAAAATATGGGACTACTCCCATTGCACTAATTGCATCATTTTCACGAGCCAAATATTGATGACTTCTATTTCAGACGAGAGGCAAGTAGAGTCACATTTTTCCTTATCAAAGGGAACACGGATCAATACCTTCCTTCATCCAGAGACAGCCGAGAGAATGCCACCAAGTGTCTGGCGAGGTATTCATCTTCCCATCGCATTAAGGCTTGGGACGGAGCCTTGCACTGGCCTGTGTGTAATTTCTACGTTTGAGTGATGGCCGCCCAACAGTGGATGCCTGACCTTGCTCTGCCTGGGTTACTGATGTAAAACCTTGCTGTCTGATTGCTTGTGCAATGAGATTTGGTTTGAACGCTGGATTTCTGGAGGCCTAAAGACACACATGCCCTTCGGGATATCCTGGCAGGAGCCCTGCGATGGCCAAGGGCAAAGAACGAAGACCCTCCTGCTTCATCTCTGCACCCACCAGCAAGATCTACAGCACATCCATACAGCAAGATCCAGCACATCTGCAGCCACAACACGCTAGTGCTGCAAGACCCGAAACCGGCCCTTATTGCATGCGATTCACCCAAAACAAGGCAGACCGTCACACCACGGAAACACAGGTTATGACCACCTGAGGATACTTGGTCTTTGCTGTCCTTGCTCCTCAAGGACAGCTCCTCTCCTCAACCTTGAATATAATGTCACCAAAACACTGATTTACACCAGCTGGTGTCATTTGATCCACTCATCTTTTTTAAAAAATAAATAAATAAATAAATGAAAATTCTCACCTATCATTCTTGCCTCTGCTTCTGGTTTGTTTTCTTGACCATGAATATTTGATAATGTGTTCTAATGAGATAAAATGATTCTCGGAGTAAGTTATGATGAATCTAAGGTCTGGTCTACTCGCACAGAAATTACACCGATTTAACTAAATCGGTTTCTAAATCAATTTGGCTAAATTGGAGCAGCTCCCAAGCGAGGACACATAAATTGGTTTAAGACTGGCTAATATCATGTTAGCTTAATTCATTTTTAAGAAGGTCCATGCAAGGGGTTTGCAATGACTTTATTAAATTGACTTAGTAGCCAATTTATTTCACCCAGTACCATTTGTGTGTAGGCCAGGCTACAAAGCCCAGCACAAACTGCAAAATATAATGCTAATTGTCAGTACTGCTGGCTCTCAGAACAAGAAAAGCAATTAGAACAGAGTTGCAACCTAACTTTTGAATGAACAGCACACGTGCCAGAATAAAGCAAACAAACATTTGTTCACTTCATGCTTTTCTTAGGCATCTTGTCATTAGCAACCAGAAGTCACACTTTGTTATACCATAGCCATAGTGCCAAAGAGTTAAAATGTAAATATATTTAAACATCTTGGGGTTTAATGTGATTATGGTTATTGCTTTTACTGAAACACAGAGGAAAACTAAACTTCACTTTTCATCTGTGGCTCTCTTTTCTTTTCCTTCATTTTAGCTTCTGGATAAATTAATGCTTGAAGAATTTCATGCAGTATTTATTTTAAAAGAAACACGTTAAGAAATGAGTTCTTTTATTTTTTTCAAGCATAAAACCTACAGATAAGTTAATACTTTGGAGGTAAAAGATCCAGATGATTCCCCTTCCATTTTAATCATCTACGGTCATCTAAAGAAACCCGAATAGCAGATGCTGTGTGTAAATGGACCGAGTTTTGAACACCTACAACCTTCCAAAGCCAAAGGCAGAAGTTTTTGTCCTGACACAAGGACAGTCCCCTCAGAAACAGTGACTTGGGTCTGAAGACAGGTCCAAGGCTTGAGCTGAAGGATATTAGAAAACAGCCAGATTAAAAATAAATAAATTAAAATAAAAATAAATTAAAATTAAAATTATTTTTTTTAAAAAATCAACCTTTTATTTTCCTTTGGTAGCAAGGATGTAATCATGATGTCATCTAAGGAAAAGAAGACACGCTGGGGTGGGGAAGCCACCTCTTGCTTCACAGGCCTTAAAATCATTTCACATGGGGCAACTGGAAGTGACTGCAGGAAAAACAAAGAAAAAAGATTTTGTGCCTCTTTCTCCATAATATACAGGAAGCCACTAACCAGTGATGATCACAGGCCATTGAAGTGCAAATGTCCCTTGCAGGGCCCGGACAAATGGGTCTTTTCATGGAGAGATTAGTCCAGGGCTGCGTGTCCTGGGCGGAGAGGAAGGCACCTATGGAACCACTGGAACCACACAGTATCTCCCGCCTCCAGCTTCAAGAAGCTCCTCGTGCAGGACGCCTGCGTCTCCCCAGGGTTCTTCTTTGATCGCTGCCTTTAGCCAAAGCAAGGACGGACTCACAAGCTACAAGAGGGTCTATGAGGGGAAGAGTTGCTCAATTCATGATACTGCCCCTCTGCTTCCCACGTGTGCCTTATCTCCAGCAAGAGCCCGTCCATGGAGCGCCAGGCACGTGAGGCCGTCCCGCTGCCTTGCAAAGAGCCTTCCAGCATCTGATTAATTACCTCCTGTTTGCAAAGCACTTTGGAAATGAAAAGAGCGGCACCATCAATGCTGAGTGCCACGGTTATTTACTCTTCCTGCTTCCCTCTCTTTGTCCTACTAGGGAGAAATGGGTGCCCGCCTACGTTTTGAGGTGCAAACACAAAATTAGGTTTCTCCTGTGGAATTCTGCAGCACGAGGGACGCAGGCTCCACGTGGCCTCAAACCAAGACGGCTCATATTTAATCTCTTCCAGCACATTTTCATGAGGGGGCAAGATAATGTGCAGACAGGGAGAATCTTTCAGCGACGTACACATCACAACTGAGCACGGCTGCTGTTTGCCAAGGACAATGAAAATCGTTCCCTCCAAAGCAATAATATCCTTGCTCCAAATTCCAACCTTAATCCGAGGCTTTCCAGACACAGGGCTATGGAAGGATACTGTCCCTTGCACAGCCTCCAGCTCACCTGGTTGTGATGGCAAACCCCATGGCAGCTTCTGAAGGGGTGGAAAAATGTCAACTTTAATCCAAAACAAAAAACAAACCAAAACAAACTAAAAGATGCCCACACTGAAAGATCAGCAAGAGTCTCAGTTCGTTGTACTCCAGAAGAACCGTATGTGGAAAACCATGATCCCCAAGGCCATTTTCAAGGAACCAGTTGTCCTCCCTGCTGGGGCAGCACTGGCATTTAGCACCGCTAAATTCAACAGCCTTCTTAGCAGCTCCCTACAGCAGGCACGAAACTCTGAGCTCCATCTGCACAGCGGCAAGGCTGTTAGTTTAAAGGATTTCTAAAGGACTTTTTAAAGGACTTCTCCTTTTATAGGACTTGATTGCAATGGCAGTGCTGCTGCTTATTGATGAGTGCCCGCGGCTTTGGTGCTGGCCGTGCCGCAGCTTTGGCAGTGGCCAGCGCGGCTTTGGTGGAGCGCTTGGCACGCGGCCGGTTTGCGAGCATGGGTGGACACATCCCCTTGGCCAACCCCTCCAGAAAGCCATTCCTTCCTCTCTGCAGCCTGGAGAAGAGAAGGTTGAGAGGGGATCTGATCAATATGTACAAATACCTGAAGGGGGAATGTAGGGAGGAAGGGGCCAAGCCCTTCTCAGAGGTGGCCAGTGACAGGACAAGGGGCAATGGGTGTAAGGTGAAACACAGGCGGTTCCATCTCCATGTGAGGAGGAACTTCTTTCCTGTGAGGGTGCCAGAGCCCTGGCACAGGCTGCCCAGGGAGGCTGTGGAGTCTCCTGCTCTGGAGACCCAAACCCGCGTGGATGCCGCCCTGTGCCCCGTGCTCTGGGTGTCCCTGCTGGAGCAGAGGGTTGGACTAGATGATCTCTAGAGGTCTCTTCCAACCTCAACCATTCTGTGATTCTGTGACATTTTTAAAAGTGAATAGAGAGCTAGATGGATGTGGCTTTCCTTTCCATCACTTCGGAGTGCTCTTTATTAACTTTTAAAATGTTTTAATTGTCACTAATGTTTCTTCTGTGAGGAATTTCTTGTAGCAAAAACGACGTTTGGTGAGGTTTCTCGTGAGTAATCCTCAATGGAAATGCTCATCATTACCAATCTGACCTAACATTTAAAGAGCGTCAAGAAAAAAAAGCATAATTAATTAGTCACATTATTTGTCCTCCAGCATATTTTAAAAAATTAGCAAATGGAGAATGAAGGAGAGGCGGGGAGGATCCTACAGCCCTTTCACATGGCAGAGAGAGAATTACACAGAGACAGAGCTTGGCTGTTGTCCAGCTAATGCAATCAGAGAATGATGACTCAAACTCAAATTGTGATAGAAAGTCTATGTTAGTTGAAGACCCAGCGGACTGAGTGCTGCCACTTTTTCTGCAGTCTAAAATCCACCTCTGCTGTTTAGTTTCCCCTGTGTAAAAGGGGGATGATGCAGCTCCCTCTTCCTCTCTTTCGTGAGCCTCACCTGAACCCCCAGGTGATTTGGTCTGAGCCCGGTCTGGTGCCTCCACGGGTCTAACACTGCATTTCCCTCATCTGTCACCTCCCAGGAGTGCTGGCCCTTCAGCAGAATTTGGATATAAAGGATGTTTCAAGGCAAAGTCCAGGCTCAGATCCAAACCAATCTTCTTCCTCAGCTGAAACAAAATGTTTGGACTTCATACTGAGGAGGCCTTCACACAACCTAACCACTCCATGGAGGTCAGTACTTCCAGCTTTGGGTTGAGGAAGGACCACTCCAAGGCGCCAGCATTTATAAATCACTGCAAGCCCTCCTGTTACGTCTGCACTTCCATGGCCTCCAGATGTGGTGTCTCATGTGGGGCATCTCTAGATGCTCCTCCAATAAAACTAGTATTATTTCCAAGCCAGGCTTTCAACAGAACAGGTAGTCTTTCCATTTAGGGAACTGTTCAAAAAGTTTTTATTTACATGTGAATCTCATTGGATTAGCTTATAAAATTGAAGATTTTAGTAAAAATGAAAAATGTGCAGAAATGAATTCTTCTACAAAAAATCACACACACAAAAGGTTTGCAGTGTTCTAACACAGCATATGAAATAAAACACCCTGTGTGGGGATATGAAAGTGAAAGTGAGGTAACCAGTCCATTGTTTCTGACCCCAAATAACTGCAATCAAGACAAGACTGTAAACAACAACTACAACCACACCCAAAGAGGGTCGTTATCCATCTTTTCCGCCTCTCTCTGGCTGACTGGAGCCTTATGCTTTCCTTCTTGCCAGGAGCCGCTTCACTCCTGATTCTGAACCAACACACAGTTGTTGTTTGCAATTCATATCCAGCTGATTATCAAAATGCAAAGGGCTGTTACAGACTTATAAATAAATAAATAAATAAATAAATAAATAAATAAAGCCATTCATTCTGGGAAATGGGAAGACAAGTCTTCAGATGGTGCTAATCAGCATAAATCCACCCGCACAAAAGGAATTACATCAATTTACACTCGCTCAGGATGTGGTTCACTATTTTAAATGAGGATCTTTGGACATATATAATGTGTTATTGAAGAGCTCTGAGATGCCAAAGCCAGTCTATCCTCGATTTTATCTGTTTACAGATAAGCCTGTTTCCTTAAAACAGCTTCAACAGCCACAGTTAAAATCTTAAACCTTTTAGGTCTAAAGTTATTACTTCCTGCCGGGAATGTCGGAAAGTAGCTGGAATATTAATCTCCTTAAATAGGTCTCCTAGGAATGTATCAGTGTTTTTCCTTGATAGGATGCGTTCCGTGGAATTTGATAATCCCTGGCATTTTCGGTATTCTGCACAAAGCACCATTCTTAAGGGCTGTCTTATTATATGTTACCTTTAAAATGTTCAGAAAGCACCAAGAGATGGTTCTGCCTTTACCCTGAGGACAAACTCTTTCTTTCGTCTTTATTCTTTAACGGGAATAAAGGCAGGATTTCTAAAAGGGCTGTTTACAGGAAGGCTGCCAACGCGAAGCCTTCCATTTGTTGTAAGCACAAACTCAGGCCTTTTAAAAATCAGGTTGTAATTTCTAGTTTCTCTTTTCACAGATTATTTTGTGCCTTTAGCCCTAGCCCCGCTCTTCCTGGTGCTCACTTGTATGATACCAGAGCTCCTACCAAAATATACAACTGTTATAAACCCCCTATCCTACCTACTGGAAACATAAGAAAATCTCTTTCCTCCCGCACGCTATAGCTGTAAGAATTGACAAGTGAGAAAAGGGTCTGTAGTTCAAAGACTTCAAGGTCAACAGGAATCATTTAGTGTTGCCCTCAACCCTAGCAGGGGTGAGGTCCACACCGAGAACTTCTGTATGAGATCAAGTTCTAGCACTGATTCACACTGAGCTGGCCCAAACTCATGGTTCACTGGTGGTTCCAGCCCTCCAGAGCTGTTCTGGAAACTAAAAAGCTTAAAGCTGCTTTCAAGCAAGCAGGTGTCTGCAGGAGCAATATCTGCTAATGCTCCAAAACGACCAGGGCAGATCATGGTAGGTGGTTGGATAGGTATGAGGAACACTGAGCAACAGCGTGATTTTTAGAAAGATTTTCAGTCTTAAAGGTGATGTGTGGAGACTTAACTGCCTTACCTGGTACCCGTACCCAGTGAGAAACAGGGCTTTGCCTGCTGAAGAGCAGATCCAGGGGCTCCACCTGCTCCCTGTGTCCTTCTGTTCATCGGGTGCAGTCACTTAAAATCTACCTCCACCCAAGTATTAAAACAGCAGTTACCACCTTTGGCAAACCACATATTTCAGACAAATGAAGAAACTCACCGTTCTCACTTTATGTATATTAAGGCAGTAAATGTCTTTCATTTTGTCCTAATTCTACGATAGATTCATATTTTCAATGCTTGTTTTTTTTCTCCTATTCACTTTCATTTCTTTTTAGCTGATCTAATTTATTAATTAATCAGCTGTCTTCAAATATAATCCCGCCACAGTGCATTTCATTTAATGCAATTAAAAGCCCTGAATGTTTTCTGGAGGGAACGTTTCTCCAATGGACTAGGCCTTCCCTCAGGGAGCTGCCCCACAATTTGAGACATGCAATTCAGGGAAGACTCTTCTCACTGGTGAGTAATTTTGTTCATCAGTACTTTCTTTCCCTGTACAGAAGCTCCTCTCTGGGCAGGAGAGGACCAAATTCTGAAATCTCTACTCAGTGATCATGCAGATCTTTTAGTGACTGAAGTCGTTTCCCACTGTTGCTCCTGGTTCTTAATTGCTTGCCTTGACTGAAGCAAATACAACTTCCAAACAACACTCGTGCTCCTCCAGACCAAACCACTGGCTGATGCCTTCGTGCAGCAGGACACCAAGATCTCACCATTATGGTTAGCGTGGAAGTGATGATGTCCCACACAGAGACACATCCATATTACCACAAGCATGAGGATTAAACTGGAACGCATTTAAGAGCAAGGCAAGCAGCAAGGTAGCAAATCCTGCCCACGTCTTACTACTTTTATCAACAGCAGCAGCTTTCCCTGTAGAGCCAGTGACTCTTCAGCGACGCTGCCGAGCCCGTGCAAAGCATCCCTGGCTTCCCTGGCAAGGTACGCAGGTCACGGGCCTCACTCTGCAGCCACTCGCTTTTCCAAGGCTCCCACTTCCATCATATTAGCTTGATTAGCATCTTAAAAAGAAATCTAAACTTTGCCATTGTGCAGAAATTCCAAAAATGCCCTAAATGCAGAGGATTCACTTGGAGCTGCTGAATTCTGGATGAAAAGAAAAATAATTTGACCCATCCTGCCCAGGATGCATCAAATAATTATCCCTAACACCTACACTGTGGAGCTTTCTATCTTCCTATGTCATTCCCATAGTTGTCACTAAGTTCCATTGAAATTTTGCTGTCATCTCTAATACCTATCTTTGCAAACACTGTTCATTTAATTAGCAAATTACCTAATGGATTTTCTTTCTTTTTTTATCTGTTTTTTTTTTTTTCTTTTCAACCCTCAAGGCTTGAACACTGAAGCAGATGCCAGAGCCCATGCATAGCAAGCGGGACGCGCGGCCCGCGCCTCTCGTCTCACGAGGGCCCTTCCCGCCCTCGGAGCAGCAGCGCAGAGGAGGGCACCCAAGGGCACGACACCCCGAACACCCTGTGGTCCTCGTGGGCTGCATTTTACAATGCAGCAAACGCTTCACAGGGAGCCGTGCAGATCGCCCGCAGCTCCCATCCGAGTCAGCCCACACACGGCAAAGCCCGGGCTCGAAGGGAGACGGTCCCTACACCAATGGTTGCACCACAGTTGCTCTGCTGCAGATTTATGGAGTGGAAGTCCTGAGGCAGAAGCCCCCGATGAAGTCAACTCCCTTCCTCTGTCAAGTGCATGTTTTTCTCATTATTCAACACTTAACGGGGATGACAGCCAAGATTAAATAGTCACTCATCTCCCGCGCCATTATAGCTCCTGCATGATTGCTTCAAATTAAATCTAACAGTCAATGAAATAGTCAATATTTAATTTACTCATTGCAGGTGGCGATTTAGCTCCGGTTACGATATCATTTAATGACAGAAATATTGATATTTATCACTTTTTATGAGTCTTCGGAAGAAAAGGGGTTCCCTTATTAGGCGAAATGTCCGTGCTGCTTTGAGTGAGACGTCGCCCTTCCGAGAGGGAACGCAGAGCAGCTTTTCCCTGCTTCCCAGGGCACCTGCTCGCAGCCCAGGGGCCCACGGGAGCCTCCAGGAGCTTCTCCATCCACGCCATGAGCAGCAAGCTATGGGAACAGCAGAACATCTGGGCTTAGAAGAACCTGGCAGAGCAGCGGCAGCCCAGGGCAGGCAGGGTTAATTTCCACCCTTTTGACCTCCCTGACTGGGTTAAATAAAAGGCATCACCCGAGCAGGGGGAGCCCGAGCAGAAAGGCTCGGGTGACTCTCATTACTGACCTTCTGACCACGTCGGAGTTCATCAAGTGAAGGCAGCCCCCTCTCCAGAGCACAAAGGCGCCGCTGCAGCAGCAACGCTCCCCTCTGATAATTAAATTACCCCCTTCTGCCCTTCATTAGCCCCCCTTGGGGTGGGTCACAATATTCTGGAGCCCATCAGCTCCCCGAGGAGATGGGACGAAGGCATTTTCTCCCTGTGACTTCTTCACATAGTGGTTATGAGCTCGTGGAAAACCTCACGGCCTCCGCTCACAGGCAGTTTAGGACTTGTCTGAAGGGCAGAAATAAGAAAGAAATTCTTATGCTTTCTAGGCCATGCATGCAAGTTTCCCTCTTTCCCTCTGTCATGTGTGTAAAGTCTGGCCCCACTTCCCATCGGAAATCCTTCAGTTGAGTTGGTCCCGCCATAAGCCTTCGTATGAAGCAAATCAGTATTTCTTCGTTTCCTTGTAGAAATTCCTCACCTTAAATTTCTGAACCGGACCAGCAGTATTTCTAATCTTTATTAAATTGACATAATGAGATAATGAACTTGGGAACACTAAGAATTTTACGCTTCAGAAACCCGGGAAAATTCGAATACTTTTTATGGTGCACTGAACACCCAGGTCTAACCACAGGTTGACTCTGTTGGGGGCGAGGGACAGCGAGAAGATTTCCGTAGCCATATGCTCATTCTCATAAGGATGCACAGCCCACTAACGAGTTGGATAGTTTCATAGTTGCAGGTCAGTCCTGAGGCGCCACAAGCCCACGCGCTTGGGGGCAGCTTTTCAAGTAGGCTTCACCAACGGGGCCTCGAGCTGCTTGGAAACTCCAGAGATCACCTTGCGGGGAGGGCAGCCCGGTCCTGAGGGCTTGGAAAATCCGGCCCCAAATCCACAGTCTGCCCCTTCTGTTTCATTAATTGGCTATGGAGCTTCTTTACCCTCTTCAATTTCTGCATCTCCCTTTCTCCCTTGCAGTGTAATGCCCTAATGGCAGAGGTGCGTGCTCCCGAGCGCACCAGGACGCGCTGCCTGTGGGGATCTGCACTTACAGATACACCCAGGCCAGCCAATGGGCCCCCTGGCTTCAACAGAAACATGCCTCAAAAATCACTGCAAGTCCAAGGAGGCAAATGATGACTTGGATTTTAAATAAAGATACGGCTAAGCAGCATTACGGAGTAGCCCACTGCTGGCTCCGGAGGTCCCCACACACGATGGGAGGATGAGCCAAGGAGCCCCATCCACTTGCCTGGCTCTTAGGCCCTTTCCAAGCCACCTCCGCGCTGGCCCCTCCACATGAGCGACGGGCCACTGGGCTAAAGGCACCTTTGATTTGACCTTCTTAAGCCCTCGTGGTCATTTTGTTTTCAAGATGGCAGAAGCGAGTGCTGAAAAAAGCCTCCTCACCGACACTGGCACTCGTGGATTTGAGTTAGAGGGTGAAAAACACCAGCTCGGCAAGCACACGAGGAGCCCGAACGCTGCGCTCCCAGCTGACCGGCACCAAAGACACCACGTCACCTCAACTCCCTGGCGTTTCCTAGCGTTTCCAGGGCCGGGGTGACTGCAGATACGTTCTCCTACAATGAGTGCTCTGGAAATTACATCTTAAAAGGAGTTTATTTCTCCTCAAATCACGGGCAAAAATAGCAAGCTGGAACCAGGAAATTGCTGTGGTTGTGACTGCAATTCAGAAATGAAAAGGCTGCAGCTTGTGTTTTCTCTCTAAGTTACTTCCATTTCAAGGAACAGAAACTTCTGCTGCAGAACAGGCAGCAAAAAGTAATTCAAGGTGCTTTCAGGGATTTTAGAAACTTTTCTTCCCTCCAGAAGAATCTGCCCTGCTTTCAACGTGCTAACCAGGGCCGTGAAGGTACAAGCTAGCACAGAGCTGGAGAGCAAACTCCAGAGAGCATTTGGGAGCTCAGACCATCAGGTCTCACTGATTTCAGTGAGAGTTACGAGCTATGGGGCTTCTAAAGACCTGGCTCCGCAATCTCGCGGCGCGATCTAAGTGGAAGCTCCGAGATGGAGGTTCTTTCCTTTCCTTCACTAACAGATATCACTAAAAATTGCAAGGTGGGAGCAAAATAAGACTCTCCTCTTGGGCAGCACCGGCACAACCCGAAAGGGCAACGGGCCATTTGTGCAGCCTTGGTCCTGTGCCCTTCGCCGCTGGGAGCTGGGACAGCGGCCTGAAGGCTGCTCCCGTTTGAGCGGGGCCCACGGACAGCACCAGGGAGGAGCGGAGAGCCGGAGCAACCTACATTTCTCTGCCTGTCGGAGAAGCAGCCGGGCCTGAGGCAGGGCCAACGACTCCTCGCGCTTCATCCCGCAACTGGAGCCACCGGAGCAGCCGTGGCGCTGCCCCCAGCTCCGCCTGCCACAGGGGACACCTCTCCCGCCCTAATACCATGCCTAGGGTAGCGAGGCTGAAAACAAGGCGACTGTAACTGGGTAATATTTGCTCTTCCCACTGTCAGCTCGTATCTCACGCAGCTGAGGCGCTGGCGCTTGGTTTCCAGCCATGGGCGGGCTGTGGAAATGCTGCTGGACAGCAGAACATGCCACGAAAGCCATGCGAGGAAAGGCCAGGCCTGGCAGTGGGTGATGTTTGGCTTCCAGGTTAGTAAGACTGTGCTGCAAGGCAAAGGGCAAACCAAGCCTAAGCCTCGACTCCCTGCAGGGGCTTACCTTGAAAGGAATTAAGCAGTGGCTGCACCCAGCTACATCATTCACATATCACTTTTGTGATAAGATTTGCACGGCAAGGACTTTGGAGGTTGCTGCTGCCCTGACTTCTCACCTCCAACACTTGGGTTTCCGCGGGTAAAACTCTACAGCAGTTAACAGGGCTATCCTAAATTACATGCAACTGAAACTAGAATTACATTTTGCCTTCTGCCCTGATCCTAAAGCACAGTGCTCGAGTGAAAGGCTCACCTATGGTGTGAGAGCACCCACAGGGGCCCCTTTGCAGGCCCTCACTCCTGTGCTCGGACACAGCGGTTCCTCTCGGTGTTGCTGAGTTAACGTGGCAGCTGGGACACCACATCCCACGTAGGCTGCCAAATTCCTCACATTCCACAAAACCTCCTGCCGCAGTTGAGCAGCACGAGGAGCTCGAGGACTTCCACTGCCAGGCGGTGTGGAGTAAAGTGCAAACCTGGCAGTGACAGCGATCAGGGAATCCTGCAAGTAGTTGTTCTGCCCTGTGCAATTACTTCACCAAGTAGCTCAGGCTGAAAGTTCCCTTTCCTGAGCGGCTTTTGCTTGTTTAATTACCATCGGCACTTGCATTTAAGCGTCTCTCTCTCCAAAAGAAAAGAAAAAAAAAAAAAAACAATGACATTATAGGTCATTTTAAACTAACCTTCCAGTATCTGGTGCATTAAAAGACAATATTTGAGCGTAAATCTTCCTGTTTCACAAAGCAGGAACTGCTTTGATCTCGTTGCAGTAGTTAATTGATGCCTTTTGGCATGTCAGAGCACCAGGAAGAAAAAAAAAAACAGCAACACAAAGGACAGAGAGGCTGAACTCTAACAAAAGGCCCGGAAAAGGGGGCCCTGCAAGGCTTTTCTCACTGCACATCCCCTGCTCCTTCTTTCCACCCTGGTCCCCCCCAAAAAAGCACCATTTCCAAGACAAGGGAAACACCTAGGGGGATTTTATAGATGAAGGATTTATCTGTTTAAAGCCCTCTCTCAGAGCCTCAAGCCAATGGGTGATGTTAATTAAGCCTCACAAAAAAAAAAAAAAAAAAAAAAAAAAAAAAAAAAAAAAAAAACACACAAAAAATTCTAAATCTATCCCCTTCCCATTAAAAACCAATACAACCGGCAACTCCCATGTTCCGAAAAGCACCAAGGGATACAGGCTGGGAGGCTCTACACTGAGTTTGCTGCCACTTTTCCGCCTCCTGCGTGTAAAGAAAGGCCCTCGGCGCGGCGAGCCTGGGGTGCCGCGGCGCTTGGCCTGATTTACTGCGGCTTCTGCTTCAAGTGGTCGTCAGAGCAAGTTCAGGGCCGCTTCGTCATTATTATTTCATCAATTAAATGCACCATGCTCAGCTAGCAGCCAGGGAAGGAGGCTGCCACAGATGCAGCCAAATCCAGGTCAAAGGGGGTCTTTGTTCTTCCAAAAAAAAGGGGGGGGGGGGAAATCCGCTGTGGAATGAGATGCTCCGAACTGATGCAAACAGAAATGGCAGAAAGCACACACCCGTAAGCTCTGGCTGAAGTTGACCATGAGGGAAAAAGAAAGGAGCAGGTTTTGTCTTCTGGAGATTCACCGGGAACACTGTGTCCTCGTGGCTTCAAAGAAACTTCCATCATAGGCAAAAATCCCGGGCGCCGCAGTACTTCCGCGAGAGGCAAGGAAGCAATCCCAGCCATTTGAGGAATTTCTTTTCCACCCCAGACACCTCCGTGCTTTGTGTGAGCGCCGTGGAGGAGCGAATGCTGCTGCCCGGCTCCGAAATGGGCCTCTCTCGGGCTGCCTCCTCAAGGCTCTGCTTTCCGAGCCGCATCCCCACGACTGAGGAGAGGCTCAGGCAGGGCCACTGCTTTGAACTCGCGCCTTCCCTTCGCTCCGGCAGCCTTCCTTGGGCTCCTCATGGGCAGATCCCACGGGCACGTGAGCGGTCAGCACCGCTGACCTCGGAAATGGGAGGTGGGTTTGGCGGCTGATCTGGCAGGCCGACAGGGATTTCTGGATGCATTGCGGGAAGTTTTTGGAGGAGTTGCATGTGTTCTGCAGCTCAGTGCTGTGAGCCCTCGCCGTGGATAGTCTCCACTTGCACCAAGCTACGACAAGCGGGGTTTTACCCAGCAGTGATTGTGAGGCTGGGCAGCAAACCCGCTTCCTTTCTGGAGGCTATCAGTGGGCAAGCCACAACCAGGAACCTCGAGCACGTACCGACGTAGCCGCCTACCTCCCTTGGAAGTTCCTGCGGCAGCGGGAGCGGGGGGCAGCAGCAGCACAAACATAATTGTGGTGCACTAAAGACCTCTCAGATTTGGAGGGAAAAGAGGGCACGCAGTAACCCGTGGGAAGCACGTGGCCGCCTCATCCACACACGTGGTCTGCACGTTACGTATCGCGTTAAAGGGCGGTGCCGCGGTGCTCGACTTGTGGGGACTGTGAGGCCTGGAGACAGGACGTGACACCCGCTCATGGGGACACCCGGGAGACCCGAAATCCTCCCTCGAGCTCGCGCCAAGGGCAAGCACGAGCTCTGCTCTCCTGGCAGGAGCATCTCCTAATGGTCTGGTTTCCAACAGAACAAGGGCTTGTTCTGGGGAATCTAGAGGGCCACCCTCTGACCCACTGGTCGCTGTCGTAGATTAGTGGTCCAAACCCAATCCCGGAATCCCTGCATGTGGTCACTACTCATGAAGACCAAATAAAATGTCTGCTTTGGTTCGTGTTGGTCTAGAATTTAGGCAGCACCACAGAGCCACAGCCAACTAACGTATAGATGGCAGCACATAGAGCCCTATCACTGGACTGGCCATGCACAGCTGTTAGAAAGCGCCAAAACCAAATAGCCAAGATAGCCCAAATGGCCACAAAATACCCACAAAGGCAGCAATAAAGAAAGACTACAAGCCCTGAGGGGAGCTGTAGCCTCTCTGAAAAACCTTGGCGCTACTAGACAGTTTCCAAGCCAATCCCCACTTTCCTGTGACCTCTCTGAAGAAGCTGCAGCTCCCAGTATCTCTTGGGATATTCCAGCTGCTCTCCAACTCTCTCTCCCGCCCAACACTCTGCTATCCACAGGAGAGCCCAGGGCTCTGACCATGTCAAACACGGAGCAGCAGCTCTAGATGCTCTCAAGAACTTAGCGCTGAGCATCGCTCCTCAGATTTCAGCTCCTTGGAGAACTTCAGCTCCTAAGTGCTTCTTCCAGCAGCACACAGGGCCACACGAGAAGGGTCGGCCAGAAAGATCTCAAAATTTGCATCTCCACTCTTACTTCCTATCAGGAAATTGGTACTCTGCCCTCACTAATGTAGGGTACGTGGACCTCCCCGACCTACCTATGGAAAGGGGGCTTGACAAAGACCCACACAGCACAATCAGTCACTCTTTGGGGTTCTCCTGAGGAGCTACTGCTCCTTGATAAAAGACACTGAGACACCTGAGCTTCTTCTGGAGCCTCAATACCGGTACCTTGACACCTGCAAAAGCACACAGACATTTTTTGTTTAATTTAAACTTCACACTTTTGTGTGAATAACAAGTATTACTGCACTTGCCTGAAAGATACTTCATTGTAACTGTAGCTTCTTGTACTCTTTTGGGTCATGAATAATGCCATGTACTTTTTTTTTTATGAATTTAAGTAACATAGACTCTCAAGTTTTGGGACTGGAGCATCTTTTTTTTTCTTGTCTGCATCTGTGTAAAGCCTGGGAAAATGACTGAGGTTCATAGGAATTACTGCAGCACGTAGGAAGTAGCAATTTTGTGTTCCCATTAATTGTGTTGAAATGCAAAAACAAACAAAAGACAAAAGCCCTCCTATGTTCTGAAAAAAAAAGAGAAAAAAATGTAAAGAAAGAAAGAAAAAAGAGATTTATCAAAGCTAGTACTACAGCAAACACTGGTGTGATTAAGGCCAGACACGCTGTTCAAATGGTTAAAACCATCTATGTGACTAAAAGCTGCAATTCCACATTACAACATGCTTGATGTACTTCTAAACTTGAATCTTTTAACTTTCTATCTGTGTATGCTAATGGTTATTTCTGGGATAATTACAACAACCCTACCATGTTTTATTGATCTGGAAACACGCACAGGATTAGAGTGTGTATTAACTTGAACTGCAAAATACCAACATAATTAATGCACATGAACATGCTGAACTTTGCAGCATTTAATAGACATCCACAACCTTTAGCAATAGTTAAGTAGCTCCACACATGCACTCAAGACAGGAAAGGCTCTATAAAAATATATATCATGCCTGTGTTTCCTTTCAATTTACCCTACAAAAAGAAATATCTGCTGGTTCAGAGTTCAATTGCTCCACGTTTTTCGAATTTCACAGCAAAATATGCAAATGATATTTGCATGCCAGAATATTCTGCCTTTTGATAAATCGCCCCAAACGCTCACGCATTCGTTTTCAACATAAACGAATTGTCTAGTGCCCATTAATTTTGCAAAAGTAAAACAAAATTGAAACTCAATTAAAAAAAAAAAAAAAGCTGTTCCAATCTTTTCAAAGAGGCATATGTATAATATATATGGAGACTGCAGTTCTGCATATTAAACACAGAAGGGCTGGAATTAAAATAACACATTAAGCACTCAGCAAAATGGCTTCAAAGAAGCAACTCCCGTCTTGTGGATGAGGACATTTAGGTAACTGCATTTAGGTAGGGACTTTTGTGGGCTTCCCGGGCAAATAATGGACTCTAATCTCCGTTATTCACGATGAAAAGAAGGCAAAGTCATAAAGCGGCATTAAAGGCACATTATCTGCCAATACTGCCTGCTCCAAATGTGATTATTACTTGCAGCACATCGGCTTTAACAAGAAACCCATTTGAAATCACTAGAGTTTTTGGTTTGTTTTTTGGGTTTTAGGGTGTTTTTTTTTGTTGTTTTCTCATTAGTGCTTGTGCTGCCATGGAGTCAGTTCCCTCCGATTCCTGCAGAATGCTGCGGGCCGAGCGGCGGGCGCAGGAGCCGTGGGACAGCGCGCGAGCGCCGGGGGCTCCCTCCCCGGGAGCGCTGCCGGGCAGAGCGTCCGCATCGGGCAGGCCTCCTGCACAGGGAGCCCCTCGGGGGGCCGTTCAGAGCCAGCCGGGATGGGTTGGAAGTGGCTGGAACAGCCTGACGGGACCCACATTTGGTCAGAGCTCCGGCGGCTCTCGTGAGGTGCAAGGACCGCGGGAAGCCTCGTAGGGGCACGAGCGCCTGCTGGAGCCGGCTGCCCCACAACAGGCCCGAGGCGCCCGCGGGACGACGAGGGCTGCGCGGAAAGGGCTCCCCAGCGGCGGGATCGCTCCAAAGCTTCCTGGCAAGGCGGGAAGCAGCGCGGGCGCCTCTCCCAGCGCGGCCAGCACGAGGCGGCTGCGGGAGAGCGGGCGGGAGCGCCCCGCTCAGCGCCGCCGCTCCTGTCACTTTAACAGGCTCCGACTATAGCGCTATTATCATTCAAAGCTCCTTATCACGCCAAGCGCAAATATTATGACTAGCTGAACATCTAGAGTAATCACTGCCGTAACTGTGTACGTCTATTTGTGTTTAATATCGCGGGCTGTCGCTGTCACCGGGCTATGGAAACGGCGCCGCGGGGGATGCGCAGAGCGGAGCAGCGAGCAGGGCTGGAGCGGCGCCGGCCGGGGCCGCCCGTGGACACCCACGGAGGCTTGGAGATGGTCAAAACCCACCTGGATGCCACCCTGCGCCACGCACTCCATGTGTCCCTGCTGGAGCAGGGAAGTTGGACTGGATGGTCTCTAGAGGTGCCTTCCAACCACAACTATACCATGAGGCTGAGACCTCACAGCTCTGCTCGACTGTTTATATCTTGGTTTTTGCCAGCACTAAGCTCATCGGTATTAAAGTACAAAGTTGGGAGCCCTCAAGAGTGGCACAAAATAATTTTTTTTTAAGTGACGTCAAGCCCTAAATCAGATTTTGCAAGTTGCAGCTCAAGTCGCTTTGGCCGGTCCTGAGCCAAGGGAATGGTGCCCAAGTGCAGCGCTCATCCCTGCCCCGAAAGCCGAGCGCCCCCCGCGCTCCCTTGGTAAGGGGGGAGCGGTGCCAGGGAGGGCAGGCGCCACCAGGACAGAGCTGAAGAGGTTCAGGAGGAAACTGCAGCTGCCCAAGTTGCTGCCCTGTGGGCTGTTAAGGCTGAGGGAGCTGGGCCTGTCCAGCCTGGAGAAGAGAAGGCTGAGGGGGGACCTGATCAGTGTCTATAAATACCTCAAGGGAGGCAGTGAGGAGGAGGGGGCGGCCTCTCTTCAGTGGTGGCCAGCGACAGGACTAGAGGAAACGGCCACAAACTGAAGCATCAAAAGTTTCACAGAACTTAAGGAAACACTTCTTGACAGTGAGGGTACAAGAGCCCTGGAACAGGCTACCCAGGGAGGCTGTGGAGTCTCCTTCTCTGGACATCTTTAAAACCCGCTTGGATGCCGCCCTGTGCCCCGTGCTCTGGGTGTCCCTGCTGGAGCAGGGGATTGGACTAGATGATCTCTGAGGTCCCTCCCAACCTCAAGGACTCTCTGATTCAGTGAAAGCAGCCCAGCAGGCCTGCTCTCCTCGGGAAAGCGGGGACTGCCAGCACACAACCCCCAGAAGGAAACTTTGCCAGGGAAACGTACAAGCAGCATCACAAAGCTGCGCTTTGCAGAGCGGATCCCTGCTAAGGCAATATTCCTTGTGCACGAACCGCAACAAACGCCCGTTGTGGGCCAGCTTCAGACACTGCCCCATTTCCTTTACCTGCTGCCCTGGCCCTTGGGCTCCCTCTGCATCGCTGCAGGCTCCACGGGGCCCTGCCAGGGACCACCGGGAAGCAGAAGAACAAGGAACTGGCTCTTCCCAACCCAAGGCACCATCCCACAGGCCGGCCTGAATCAGCACTTCCCAACCATCACCCTAATTGAAATTTAGCAGGGCAAGTACTGAAAAGCGAGCGCAGCTGACGGTATTTTATATAAAGATTAGATCCAATAAGGCACTTGTCATATATTCCACAACTGCCAAATGATTTTTAAAAACAGATTTATGGAGGGTGACCAGCTGCATAAAAGGCTGTCTGACCTGTAACACTGTACTTAAAGGAACATTATCAGCTCCAAACACCAGTGAAATTACTTTATCTATTATGGCTACAAATGCTGGCTAACTCTGCTCCAGCTGGACTGCTTTAGCAAAAGGAGAAATCATCCCCTACATTTTTTGTGAGTTAGTTTCTCTGAAAATCCGAGAACAGATTGTGTTTAGGTGGGTTCAGGTTTGGACACGGCGCAAAGCTTGTATTTTTAAAAAATAAATATTTTCAACTAACTCAGCAAGAATTCTCCCAAATCCAGGTTCAGACTTTGATGTTTAAGATATTGCCCTGGGCGGGCGGGCTCTGGTGTGGGCAAGTAACTAACAAAAGATGTAACTGTGAAATTAGGCTGCGAGCTGGTTTTGTTTCTGCAGTTTTCACCCAGTTTTTAAATGATTAAATCAGGCCATGGCAAGCCCTGAATACAATATATCAACACAAGAATCCAAACAATGCTTCTAAAACACACAGATTGCTTGATGGGAGGCTGTCTCTAACTTTCTCTGACTTATTGTTTTAGGCCTGTCTCTAATTTCCTGTTGCTTTTTCATTAATGAAAATTCACGCCCTTGTATTTCAGAGCTTCCAAAGCTTCTCAGCTTCCAAGGCACGAGTTGCCAGGGCTGAGAGCTACAAATGTACACAGTCAGCGTGACACCATTATCACCTCTTCTTAAATTAATAGCAGGTAGTTTACTCCATCTCCAGCATATATGCTGAGACCATCAATGTAATGGTCTGGGCAGGTGCACTGCCAAGATCCAGACAGATAGAGCCAGCCAGCCAGCAGGTTGTCTACCTGCTACCGTATGTCTATTCCCGTCCACGCCTCACATGGTGTTAGCTTAGATGCTGCAAAGCCAATTTGGGCGTATTTTAAGCTCCTCTTAACACAACTCACATCTCCTTTCCTTCTCCTCCATTTAAACTTCCTGCTTCGGCTGATTCCTACGCATGCCGCCTTCTGGAGGGCCAGGGGAGGAGACCTGCTGCGGGCTGCGCTCCCGGCACCGCGGTTTGCACGCTGCTGCTCCGAGGAGCCAGCGGAGCCCGCAGCCGGGTCATAATCATCCCAGTCCGGAATGACAAGATGGTGCCTACACTTTATTTAATCTAGTGAGTATTTGACTCTTACAGCTTCCCCCGTCGGGAAATGCACACACGCTTGCAAAGCAGCTGATGGGCACAAAGGGACTGGCCACGCAGTATTAGCAACTGAGACCTTTCTGGTAGAGCTACATGTCCAGGCATCTTCAGATGTTTTCCATGGACAATTCCAGAGGTTCAACCTCTGGCTTTTGCTACTAGCCTGCTTAGGGAAGCATCCTGCTCATCAAAACGATCTCTTTGGCCATGACCTCTTGCCAACTGCTAGAAGTAGTTTGTAGAGTCTGTTTTGAAAAAAGCAAAGCACACACATGATGACACAAGATACATGCCCAGGAGAAGCCTCCCAACATTTGCCTTGTGTAAACTCATACTTCCAGCTTATCTGTCCCCAAAGAGCATCCACACGGCGCGCAGGTCTGTATTAATCATAACTCACTGTATTCGGGATGACTGATAATGGGATTATTGCTCACAGTCCAAAAGCAAGACATCCCAAGCGGCATTACTGCACTCCTTGGGAAGTGACGGATTGCCGCAGCCTAACACATTTATTGCCGCAAGGCTCCAGAGGGTCCTGCTCTGGAGAGGCCCTCAAAGCCACAGAAGACGATCGTGCCACAGGATCCACTGCCAGCACTTGATGCAGTCCAAGGACACTGAACATGAAAGGCGATTCTCTTTGGGATGCTACCTGCAGCTTATGGGAGAGCTGCATGAGCTCGTCCCGTACAAAGCAGGGAGTAAGAGCTGGCTCATAGGCACATAAGCAGTGGCTCCCCAGAGCTTATTCTTGTCCCCTCGTCCTGCCCCAAACCAAAACAGGTTTGGGGCTGTTCCCATGGAAAACGAGAGGCCTTCTCCAGGGCTGCCTAGTGAGCGCGCACCACTGGATATATTTTCCATCTTCAGTCTTTCCTTCTCCAAGCCTATTTGGACGTGTGCAAAGCCACAAATCACAGGCGCCGCGGAGGAGATTTCCTCAGCAAACCATGACAAGGGGAAGGTATCACCAAAAAGAAAACTAAGAGCCACCACAGGGGTAAAGCGCTCCCTCATTCCAGTACTGTACCACAGGAAAACATCTGTCAAACAGTATTGCAGTCTAAAGTAATCAGTGCAACTAATTACCACTAATTGTAATATAGTTTCTATCTTGCTGCTAATACATTTAGACTTGCTAATCAAATCAAACTATTCCACCTTGCCGCGCTGCTTTCCAATAAACATTTCAGCCAGGTTAAAAAAACAAAGCTTTGTTGTCATTTGTTACTGTTGTTAAAGCTCTTTGGAGAAGCCAGGGGCTTTTTTTCCATTTATTTCACCCCGTGACAAAAGCTCGGGCAGCAGCGCCTGCCCAGGGACTGACCTGGCTAAGGAGCTATTGAGGAGCACGTGTTCGGGTGTAACAAACACGTGTTTGGGTGTAACACCCAGGAGGAACGTGAGTTCGGGTGTAACGCCCAGGAGAAGCACTCGTCCAGGAGGACCGTCTTGGGCTAAGCAGAAAACTCCTCAGAGGATAAAAACTGCTCTCTGCTGCCTGTCTGTGCATACGTTGGAAGATTTTTGGAAGGTATTTTAATAAAAATAAGAACTTAAAATATGCTTTCCAGAGAGGAAATGGCATTTGAAGATATATGATCTTCTACTCCCTGAAAAAAGAAATGAGAGGAACGTTCTTTTTTGAACATTGCGCTGTTCTCTATATTTTCCAATGGGTGACAACACTCCTGGGGACCCAGAGACTTGCAGACTCTTCAGCCCTTTGAGGACCTTCTCCTTACCCGAGTCCGACCATTCCCACACCCGGATTATGCTCTCTGAGGGAGGAACAAGGGAGAACTTAGGGTGCCCTGTGACAACAGGGACCAACGTCCTCAAAATGCCCTCGCTGTCCGGACACGTGCAGCCACTTGCAAGGCCAGAGCCGCTGGTTTTGCCAGTGCAAACGCAGGGCAGACCATAGTTACAGTAACCGCGGCGGCGCCTCTGAGTATTTAGTAGCTCTTTCAAAAGCAAAAACCAAAATAAAGCAGGCAGGCAGCTAACAGGAGTCGCCAATTTAGCGCGAGCGCTTGACATTCCTAACAAAGGGAGAGGAAAACAACTAAATATTTTATACTGGAGAATACCTCCGATTTTAATTAATTTTTCGCCTTTGAACTTTGTCAACAGCTACTTGTAAGGGAGATTACAAAGGCCACTTAAAATTGCGGCGTTGATCCAGAAATCAATGCGCTTTCACAAAAGGCAACTCATTAGGAGTAAACGTGCGCGGGCGCCACGTTCCCCACGCACAAGCAGCAGCTCCTGGAGGCTACTGAAGTGAACGGTCCTCGGGGGGTTGGAAATCACGCCGAGATGATCCAGATTAGCTGAAGGCACTCAAAAATGGGGCCCGCTTAAGAAGAAATCGGTGCGTTGAGAAAGCAGAGCCTGCATCTCTCGCCCCTGACGTTGTTTTAGAGCAATTCCCCTGGCGCACGGAGGTCTCGCAGGGTGCCCGACGCCTGCGAGAGGCACCGGTGTGAACACAGCAGCGATGCCCATCCCAGAGGATGGCAGCAAAGCGGCCCTGCCAGGGGCTCCACTGCCCTTCCTACAAGCTGTGCGACATCCCCAAGTCCCTTGCGCTTGACCCGCGGGTTATAAAGCTTGGGGAGATGGGGCTGTGACTGCTCTGCGCTTCCAAGAGCCTAAATTTCAATGCCCGGACTAAGGATCTGTTTGCAGCAGCACGAGGAAGGAAAGGAGTTTAGTGGGGAAGTCTGAACAACGTCAATCCCTGAGAAAAGCCAGTCTTTCTGTGGGAAGGAGAACGCCCCGTATGAGAGAGGAATTTCCCCCAAGACACGTTAATGCACTGAGGCCATTTGGCCTTGAGGAGGAATGGCTGGTATGGCTAAGTGCTCGTAGACAGCAAGGTACAAAGGAGCCACGTGGGAAGCAACAAGAGTTTGTCACCTACGTCACAGTGCTGCCAAAGCTCCATCCACAGCAAGAGACATGGAGCTTCTCCACGTCTTCATCCACATCATGGATGTGGAAAACTTCTCTGTGCAACTGTAAATTACTAAATTGATTACACTGATGCATACATGAAAAACTGTATTTCTGGCAGACAGAATACAGATAATATTCCTCATTTGGATTTCTGGTGATTATTCTTGCAAAAAGCCACACATGATTTATTATTACTTACTAGCACGCTTATAAATAGTCTTTAGCTAACTGCTACAGAAGGCTGCCTGGGAGAAAGCAACCCAACTGCAAGGTTTGGGTACAAGCCCAGGGAAATGAATTCAGGACGTGGCACGCTGCAAAAACCTGTAGGAAAACACCAGGCCCGCCACGTGCCTTCTGGGGGTCACAAACCTGTCAGGAGGGGTGACACTGTTGGGGTGCGTGGCACGTGCCGCAGAGCAGCACGGCCCAGCTGTGCGAACGAGAGCGTGGCCGCCCCGTGCTGTGGGGAGAAGGGCTTTCTTCTGCATTTCAAAGAGAAAACGTTCTCACTTTCTCTGGGATTTCTGAGTTGTCTATCTTTGAATTTTGACGGCTTTGAGTTTCGGTAACTTTGAATGTAGATATTTATATAACTGTGACAAGATTACAGTTATATAAAATACATGTGCAAATGCACATACACTTCAAAAACAACAACAACAATCTGCAAGATATTTATTCTGAAAGTGTTACCGTGAGTACTTGAAACGAGGAAAATCTGTAGCCTCCATTTTCGAGATGGGAAAGGAGGCTGTGGTACCAGAGGGGGACCTGCCAAAATCTGGGCAGTTCTGTGAGGTTCTGAGGGCAGCCTCCTCTGGGCAGCACAGTCAGGCCAGGTCTCTGGCACGGATCAAAGCCAGGTGCTTTGTATGCCCTGGTCACTGCAAAAGTGTGAATCAGAGCTTGCTGCTTCTTTAATCACGGAGATCCATCAATCCTGAGGCACAAAACCATGGGAAGCTTCATTTCCACAGCCCTTATCCTCACAGAACAACGTATCTCAGAAAGCAAAAATGTTGTAGGACTGTTACGGCTAAACAGCCAGATAGGTAAATATTCCTAGCGAGTCGAGATCCACACCGGATCAGGCAGCCTGATTTAACTGAGCAATGTTTCCAAAGTGCTTTGAAGGTCAGCAATATTACAGAGAGCTTCCTGCAGTGTCTGTTAGAGAGGCAAACAACACCTATTATAATCCCATTTCCACACACGCATAACTTGGCCTTGGAAACATCTGTGTGCACAAGAAAGTCTGATGTCAGGTTTCCAAATCAGGAAGAAAGAAAAAAGGAAAAAAAGAAAAACAAACCAAAAAAAAAAAAAAAAAAAAAAAAAGAGAGAGAGAGAGAGAGAGAGAGAGAGAGAGAGAGAGAGAGAGAGAGAAAAGAGTCCTCCCTTTGCTTTGCTTTGCTTTGTGTGACCAATGTGTGGCCTCACCAAGCACCTCCCAGGTCACTGCTTGGCCTCTGGCATTAGCACTGGGGCTTTTCTTAAACCAAACCAAACCAAACTCTTTGGGATGTCTGAGGATTTCCGAGAGTGGATCCAAATATATATTTCCCATTTAAAATCTATATTGGCTCAGCTAGCAAGCAGAGTGAGGCTGATCTGTAGTCCACTGAAGGCAGCAAGAAATGGCCTAACTGGTAACAAAGTGGAACCGAGTCCATGCTGTGTGATGGCGACCTTTCAATGGACTTTGTGTCAATTGATTCTAGCCCAGAGTCTTTACTGGTGACTACAGCACAGACTAAGTCTGGAAAGGAAAAAAAAATATGTTGAAGGTAACTGGGGAAGAAAAAGTCATTTTTGAGTATGTTCTTTAGGCAGTGGCTACCCAATTAGTGAAGCTGAATGTGTGCCAGTCCTCCCATGTCCTATCCCTTCCCAAATCCTGGAGGCTGCTGGACTAAGGTTTAGCTCCAGTTTGCCCTGGAGCTAAGGGCTTCACTGCTTGAGGGACTGCAGGTGCTGCTGCGATGAGTTTTTTCAAAAGAAAAAAACTTCAATCTCAAAATTACATTTTGTTGCATCATCCTTAGGCTCTTTATCCTTGGAAGCGCCCCATGCGCAAAGTGATTCACATAACGCTGCAGAGACATAAAATTCCAGAATGATCCAACGTAATGTTTACTCCCAGCTGCTAACTAGCCCAATCAAACCAGAGCAGGAGCAAGGCTGCCTTGGGTTCCTTCAGGTTGTGAAGTGACACGGCAAAAAAAAAAAAACCTGCCAAATGAAATACTTGTCAGCTTTCCTAGTCTGCCAATGTGTGGGAAGCTCCAGCATCCTTAACAGGCATCCCGAGATCCCACGTAAGATTCCTTATTCCAAATTCCAAGCAGCTTTTCCCTTCACACCTTAGCCAGCACCTCTCCCATTCTCCCCCTGCTGCCACGGAAGGAGAGAACCCCCCTTCTGGCCCTGTTTATGGGAAGCAGCTTAGCACCAACGTGGGGATGAGCCGCGCGGATGCTACTCATCAATATATACGGTTATATATGCAACTGCCTTGACATATATGGCTCCATACACACCTGCCTTGGGTAACGTCAGGGCCGTGGAGACAGAGCGGCCACCAAACTGTACACCCTAAAACTGAGGAGCTGGCAGGGTCAGGCCCTGGGCTGGGAAAAGAGCATCCCGGTACTCACAGGACTTTTTTGCGTTGCCAAAGGCCGGGAGAAGAAGCAGGAGGGATCAGTCGGAGCCTTTCAAGGACGAACTTGAAGAATGACCCGTGCTTACAGAGGTACAAGAAGTCAGTATTTGCGAGAGAAGGTGCCGCCTCCTCCAGTCATCACCCGCACTCTTTTTAGGCTGACCTTTCTCTTTGTGTTGCCCCGAAATTCCATCACATTTTTTCTTTTCCCTCTCCCCTCTCCTGTGCCATCCAAGCTCGGTTAAGGAGAAGGCTGGCCTTTGCTGCTCTCCCTTACTGGCAGAAAGGAAAAACCGGGATGAAAATCCCGCATGCCGCTGCCTCTCTTTACGGCCCTGCTCGACACCCTCCCCGGGATTACAAATAGCATTTTGCGAAGCTCTCTCGCGCCTCTGTACAAACCATGCCATCTTCTGGTGCTTCCTGGCAGCAGGAAAGAAATACCAGCGTCCGCACGGAGACCTGAGCCTGGCAGCTCTGCCGGGCCAGGCAGCCCCTGCTAGAGGAGGGCAAAGCTGCATGGGGCAAAACTGCTTCAGGGCTCCTCCAAGCACTGAAGTGGCAAGGAAAAAGGGATGCGGGGAACAAGCAGCGTGCTCGGTGTGGGAATGCCAGCTCTGACTGCCCTGTACACTAAGGCAGCACTCTCCGTTTGGGAAAAAAAGATGGGTACGTGGGTAGCTCTAAAAAAGACACTCCTGTGAGCGATGCAGTAAGGGTCAAAACAGAAGAGACTTTAGAAATCAGTTTGTCAATAGAACAAAGACCTCTGGGTATCAGGAAACTTATGATTGCCAAATTGACTAGCCGCGTGCAGAGAAAAGGGGTAACATCTTGGTTTACACTTGCATCCCTCAAGAATGTTTTCTGTGTCTTGCTGAAACGGCTCTGGGACCAGTTTTGTGCTTGCATCTCCTCGACTGGAAAGTTGCTCCGGAACCTCATGCTTCTTGTCACTCCTTTGCGGCCAGGGCGATCCCCACCTGCAGCTGCAGCAAGGGGCTGACTCCACAACTGACTTTTACAAAACCATTGAAGAGTCACCGGGTTTTAAGGAAAGCTTTGCAGGCAGCAAGCACAGCAGCGCGCCCCGATCCCTCGGCAAACGCTGCCGGCATTTGGCTACGTGCTGCAGTCAATGAGAGCTCCTCGCCGTGGAGGAGCAGCTCCGAGGAGTGCTCAAGATCAGCAGCTTTTGGTAAAGGCAAAGTTTTGGTGAAAGAAAGGCTTTTCTTTAAAAAAAAAAAAAAAAAAAAAAAAAAAAAAAAAAAAAAAAAAAAA
>VZSG01000209.1:1223406-1247809 GCA_013398315.1 Nothoprocta pentlandii | reverse complement strand
GTTTTACAGGATTGATTCCCCAGTCCATATGACACTCCCCCTCCCCCTTCCTGCTTAGTTTAAAGCTCTCCTAATGAGATTGGCCAGTCTTTTGGCAAATACCCGCCTGCCCTTCTTGGTGAGGTGGTTTCCACCATGCTCCACTAGCTGGTGGTTGTCAAACAGAGTCCTATTAATTAATGACCTATTAATCTCTGTTCATTAACAGTCAAGCCAGCATTTAATGATCTTGTCTTCTATCTAGACTTCTGGATTTCACTTTGAAAGAAAAAGATTTTTCTGTTTGCTGAATTTGTTAACTTTTTGGAATCACAAAATACCAGAAATCTCTCTAGACGTCTTGGTCAAGAGATTTGAACTCCTCTTTAGCATATACAACAGTCTCAGATTCAAATTATACTCTGTATCACAAAACAGAGTTTAACTGAATCAAACTAAGCCTTGTGCAATGTTCTGCTTTATACCCAGTAATGCTCTTAGCTAAAAATCAACCAGCAACAGTAAACCCCATTTTCTACTTAGCATTCCATTGATTTCAGTGATACTATGAGGAGATATAAAGAACTTGACTGAAGGATTTAGTCTTTTTCTGTTTTGTTTTTTAATCCTTGTTTTAGATACAGATATACCTTACAAAGATGTTATCCCTGTATCCTAGGGACTGCATTTCAGCTACTTCACATCTACCATTTAAATAGCCTTTATTGGCTTTTTCTGACTCTGAAGTGGTTTGTCCACTTTTTAGAGATGTATAAGATGATCTTGTTAAAAAAATGCCTTTAGTACAAAAGCCTCACTTCTGCCCTTAGACAGCCTCGAGAACACTGTTCTTTACAGTATGTTCATGTTATATACTACCAATAAAATGATATGACTGTATTGCTTAACACTGAAGCTGGAATTATTCTTACCACAGATAGGATGTGACACAGGCTGCCAAACTTGACATGCATACATATGATGCATCCCTTATGTGTCTCTCCAGAAGAGCTTTCCACTATGGTGAGTACCCTGATGGTAACCTCTACTCAGATTCAGGGTAATAACCAACATAAAGTACCGGGTTCTCTTTGTGGGATATGGAATATGTCAAAGCTTCTTTCTAAATACTTTTCCCGTGCTGGAAAATTCCATGTGGAGAATATGAGCAGAAATCAGGCATTGTTTCAAGATGAAAAAAATCTCTATGTCAAATTTCCTATTCACTGAAAAAGGATTTCACTCACTCCTGTAATTATATCCTAGACTAGCCATTCTCCATTGAACAAGGAAGTGTTGTTGAAAGCTCAGCCTTCAGTGATGGAAAACAACATAGATGGCAAACAACACACTCGATTTACTTTGGTTTAAGATAGTAGCTCCATCCAGAGAGAACCTTAAAATAGCAGATAGTTTGAGTGACTGGCTAATGAACACTTCATTTTACTTTAAAGAAGCAATGCCTACTCTTATAGCACAGTCGAATACACAAAATGTGTTTCAAATCTGTATGGTTCAAAAGATCTCAGAAAAAAAAAAGAGGACAGACCTTATTCATTTATGAACTAGGGCAAATCTTGAGAACTGTGAAGAAGCATTTAATGAGATATAAACATACATATATTTTTAAAATGAAGGAATAAAAAGAGTGGTAGAGAAAAACAGAAGTAAGAGGAAAACTATGCAACATGGAAAAGGTTGGTGGTAAATTGTGTGTGCAACAGCACTCTGAGTTATTATTTTGAAACATAGTACCATTAATGGCACTACTGAATCTAAGAATTTAGGATTAAAAGCTGATGTATTATGCACTGTTCATATTGTGACACTCGTTTTTCGTCCTCCCTGGGGCCTCTTTTTTGCAGGTAGTTTCTTTTTTTCCTTTTTCGTTTTCCTATTAGAACACAGCATAGTGATTGTAGTTTTTCCCCAATGATTTCTCAGCAGGTCAAGATGATGCTTAAGAAGCAGGGTGGGAGGAATGACAAAGGTCAAAGTGAATGTTTTAGAAGGTATCACCATGAAGGATCTGAGAGTACAGCAGATGCCTCCTAATAAATTGCACTATTGAAGTATGAGATTTGAGAAAAATACTAACTACTGGAGACAGGCCCACTGATGGATTGCTGATGAATATGTTACTACAGCTCCAGCTGTGCATGATATGGTGCCAAACTGTACTTAAAATATAAAGAGCAATTTTGTAGTTCTCTCAGTTATTATGCAAGTTTTTGTCCTTTTCCTATAGCAACATTCTTAGAGAGAAATCTGTTCTCTGGCTTGCATCTAACAGTTATTTCTATGCACTTAGACTGGGCAGATAGGCACTGCATCTATTTGATTGTTGAAAGTTTAGACTCAGTTTCTACAGATGTAAATGACTGCACATAATTTCAAAGCAGTGTTGAATCATGCCTTCAATATTTAAGTGGGAAAGATAATTCAGCTGGAAATAGGCAGGCTGTGTATTCTATGAGCATTATAGATAAGAAAGTGGATGAATGCTAAAAAAAAAAAAAGCACCTTTTGATCTAGTTTAGCTAAATAGCTGGAAGCTTGGAGATTTACTTAAACTCTATTTTAGGTTATTAAAACTTTTTTTTTTTGTTTCTTTCCTTCAGGGAAATATCTGGACATCTTTCCTGCCAGTACTTCTCTGCATATCAGCTTGCTTTCCCCAGTCATTGATCTGCTGACAGAATTCTTCAGGGCCATCCTCTTTTATCTTGCTCTCTGAAGGAGTAAGCATGAGGCTGTCTGATTTTTGCAGCAGCTTTTTGTTGGATGAGGCTGAGCTACCCTGCTCCCTGCCCCAATCAAGAACTTTTGGACTTAAAAATAAGTGTATGGAATTCCATCTGAAGAGGAGATCATATTTCCTCTACCCTTGCCACATTTAAATTAGAGAGTTGCTATCATCCCTATCGAAATACAAGAATCACTTGTTAACATGTGTAGATCATAATTAATAAACAAACCCTGTATCTGTCAAGCTGAGACTTATTTAAAGACCTTAACAAATTAATCCTCACAGCATTCTGCAGAAGCATGTGCTGTAAGCACCTTTGTTTTGCAGACAGGATGATTCTGGGTGCAGTCAGTAAGTTCTGGGTTCAGAACAGTACAGTAAGAACTGGGTTCAGTAAGTTCTTCCCTAGTCAATCAGAGGCAAGGACAGAAGGAAAGCTGGCCTCATTTAGGAAAAAAAACTGTTCTTCTTTAGGCTATTAGCCTCAACCTTGCTTGATGTTTGAGACTCCTGGATCTGGCAGGATCTTGAACCCTTTTGTGCAAGCTGTAAAATCCACTTTTCATGCCTGGTGTCTGTGTAGAGCTGGGCTGAACATTATAAGGTGCTTTTTGAAATCTTAGTGGCAATTGTATTTCAGTGACATGACTGTTGTGCAAAGGCTATTGATTTATTACAAGGTGTTTGTAAGCAGTAACACATTATATAGCACTCAGTCTGATTCTGCTGAACTTCAGCATGTACAAAGGTACCCAGATTTGTTCGAATACTTTCAAGTTAACAGAGTTTAAGAGAAATGCCATTTCTTATAGTGGCCCCCATCACAGATACCTTATTTCACATGCACCATTTGCTCACCAGTCAGAGAAGACTGCATTAACCAAATTCCCCTTCCAAACACTGATCATTGTTTACACGTGGTGCAACACACTTAAACAGTCTGAACTTACAGCATGCCGAGCTGTGTGAATAGTGTGCCAATTCCTTTCAAGAAGAAGAAAATGGCTGTTGAAGCCCTGCTGTAGGGCAGTGCTGCAGCAATCACTCTGCAGGGACACACACAGAACCAACAGCGCAGTGAATAGTTGTGAAATCACCCAAGTCCAGTTACACTTTCATTCCAGGTCATGCAGGGAGATTGGCCTTTTTCTTCTTATTTTTTCCATAATAATTGAGGAACACTGAGATCCTGTAGAGGAGCCTGTCAGTTTTCAATCAAATGAAGTAGAACTGAAGTACACAGAGTTTTCCTTTTTATCACAAATGTTCAGGCTCTTCAAAAGTCTAGCAAGCTTTAGCATTCAATAGAAAAATAACTATAAAAACTATTATTAATATTATTAAGTACTGTTGTGATAATGGCACCCAAAAGCCCCAGTCAGGTTTGAGATATCTATACCTCCTCCCTAAGGAGACATAAAATAGGTCAGCAATGATGTATGACATAAAGGACTAGCCGTCTTGACAGGAGCCACACAGGCGAATGTGGAGCTCCAGAGGGGGCAGCCCATAGAAGAGGATCTTCCTCTGGGATGCTCCCCAGGAGCTAATGAAGCCTGGGTGCACCATGGCTGATGAGGTGATCTCTTGAGTTCAGTGCAACTAACTACAGCATCCAAAAGAAACCTCAACACCCCTCTAGAGGTGCATTGCCTGTCTACACAACACCTATCTCTTCTCCAATCCGCTGTCTTCTCACTTTGCTATTCAGTTTGTTGTGCAAAGTCCTATGACTTTCGTTTCTGTTTTCTGCTCTTTGACATAATGACTATTCCTCTCTGTTTAATTTATTCACTAGACTCCCTCTCTTATCATACTCCCTCACCCCTATTTTCAGGGATCCATGTATTGATTTCATACTCACTCACACCACTTGTTCTCCATTCTCTCCTAGAATTTTCTTTGCTCATCTTACTCATCTGTTTTTCATATTTCCTTCTTTCGTGTTTTAAATACCATGTGTGCTGGGTTGCAATGGCATGGTTCAGACCAGCCCAAAGCTCAACTTGTCCACATATCTTTTCTCCTCCTGTGCTTATTTAAAAAAATGGCATAAAGAGAGGGATGCTGCTAGGAAATCATGAAGAGCAACGATCCAGACTGGTTCTGATGTCAATTCCTGGCAGCTTAGTCCCTTTGAACATTCATATTCACCAGGAAGAAAGCCTTATCTTGTTTTCCTCACCTGTACTATTCTCTTGTTGTTTGTGTAGTGTATAAGGTAATGTATAAGACACTTTTTCTTTACATCTAGAATCAAAGCAATTGAGAAAGCAGGGAAAATACTATTCAAGGTCTAAAAGAATTGCCTTATTCATTATTATTACAGCAAATATTTATTTGATGGACATGTTTTGGAGTTAAATGAAGTTACTGAATAAAAAGCTTTCACTTGGAATATCTTTGCAAGAATACGAATGCAATTGTGTTATGTTAGCAGTCATCAGCTGACACAGCATACATAGTCTAATAATCTTTTTTCCTAGTAGAATGGCATATTTTATTCTCAGAAAAGGTCCAACATTGTTCTGCAATGTCCTAACTAAAAGAAGCTATTCAAAGAAGAAAGCAAGATTTGAGCTCTTTTCTACACTAAATCTGCTCTTGATGAAGAATTGTTGAGGTCTGAGCACAGATGAGAAGATGGAGCTTTCCGAGATAAGAACTATCAGTATGCTGTTATGGCCACTTTTCTTCTGGAATGGGATATAAATTTAAATGACCCAAGTTATATTTAGAATTTTAAAATCTACTTATAAACCGAAGCCCCAAAACTCACCCTCAAAACTACATAGATCACATATGGATATATACCTTCAATCCCCTTTTTTTTTTCCTGTTTTTTTTTTTTTTTTTTTTTTTTTAATTTAGGATGCTTCACATCTTCTGTGAACTTAAACATTTCATTTGTATTTATGAAAATTTATACAAAAGAGAGATGGGAGAAGTATCCTCTCTGTTTAATCCTTAATTTGGCTAACCCGCTGTGCCACTCAGGGTAAATGAGACATGGAACCACAAAAAAACAATATATAAGCAATATGCCCTTCAAGCTGAGAAAGTATTGGTATAAAAAGGACAAATTATAAAAGAAGCTAATGACTATAATAGTTCTCAAGCTTAAAAACAGATGCATGCTCAGTGCTTTACAATTCTCATATAAAAGCATTTAGGGTCTTGCAGAGACATAATTGGAAGGCAAAACAAAGAAACCTTTAATCATAGCTGGAATATATTTTTAAAATACAAGAAATGTAGGGGCTGGGTAGTTGGAAAATGAATAGTAGGAAAAGTGGGCCACTGTCAACCCTTATTTATTCCAGGGTAACTAACTTGAAAGCAATACTTTCTATAGAGTTGAAAAACTAAAGAGAAATTGCTTCCCTTTTCAAAAAGTAGTGTCAAGAGCTGAAAACAGCTGGCAGCTAGAGGTAATCCTCAGCATGAAGTTTGCAGTGATATTGGGTCCAGACTTCAGCCTCCTCCCTTAATGTAACCACCTTAACTCCAATTCTGATCAGTGTGGAAAATTGTTACCATCTGTGCATGCCCCGAGTGAAGGGAACTGTTACAGGTTTGGTCTTCATACGAACAGTGATGCCTGGACTTCTGTATGGGGCTAGGTACATATGAATGACCTTATGAGTTAAGTCTTAAAACCAAGAGCAGTGTCTTATATCTGTAGATAGGTCCTGAAGATCAAGTTTAGCTATTGCTTTAATAACATCCCAAATGGCATTTGAAGATATGTTCCTGACTCAAGGCCTCCAGCAGCTGCATTCTTGAAAAGCACTGAATTATGGGGTGACATGTGTGAACAATTTGTATTTCTAATTTCACCTTTTGGGTGAAGCTATGGGTATGCTTTAGTTAAAGGCTTGTATAAATGAGGAACACAGAGCAAAGTCCTCTCAGAGTTTTCACGCTGCACTTTACATGTTTGGTTATTTATTTATCCAAACTTAATGATGTTATGAATTGCTATGGTTCTTACATGATTCGCTCTTCAAACCCCTCTAGCAACAGCCCATACTCCCTAGAGTCAGCATAAAGGAAAATCAGGTGTTAGAGAGATCTCTGAAACCCAGGTCAAAAACATGGGGAAAATCTGTTGTGTTCAGCCTTAAATGGTTCACTATACCTGTGCTTTTTTGTTGCTTATTATTGCGTTTGTTATCACATCACTGTGAGGAGAATGCCTATAGTTTTGTTTATTAGTGTAGGAGATTAAAAATGATTACACTTGAAACATTAAAATGACAGAAAGAACACTTTCAATCAGTCATTATTTAGCAAGTTTTTTTTTTTTTTCCAGGGACAATATAATCACCATAAATGATGAGTTTGATATTAGTTATTATTTCTCATAGACTGTTCACTACAGATATTTAAAAAGTCTTATCAGGCACTGCTGTTTTAAATTCTTTCTCTATAAAATATTGCTAGAAAGGAATACACCAAAATGACCATGAAGCACAGATATGGGGTTTTTTACATATATTTTAGAATAAAGATGTATCAAAATCCCACTATTGCACTGGATGGCAATTTCTTGATTTCTCAGTCAAGAAATCATGTGAGCATATGCAAGACTGAAAATCGCTGCGAATGATTAAATTAAAAATGCCAGAGCTCTAATGATTATATTTCAAAACTAAGTACTGTATGTATTTAGAACTACATTCGTCAGTATCAATAGCTCTTGACATCCATGGTGGAGGCTGTTTCATGATTCCCAGTTCATTTCAGAGCATGGTTGTGGACACTTCTTTTGAAAGTCTGTCTAATTTCCCTGTTCAATGGTGCATCATATGTAAATGCAGCGCTGCCAAGAAATTTAATGGTGGGATGTGGGAGGCAGAAGATTATGTCTTCTGCTTCTTACACACATGCTCCAGGTGAGTTTCAGCTCACATATTAAAGTATATAAATTATAATCCATGGAGAGCAAAATGGTACTTGTGAAGTCTGGACAGCTATTCAGTCTATCTTCAAGTGGACATATACAACTGCCTGACCTACTTTGCAAGATGAATCTTGACCTGCTTTTGATTCTTTGTCATGTTTTCTTTCCATTTGAGGAGGAGGAACTGCAGCAGAGAGAAAAACAAGGTGGCCCAGGTTGACAAACACAGGAGCCCTGTGACTATTTGCAGCTTTGTTTTTGTTACCGGTGTTAGAGGGTAATTACATTCCCTGATTTCCTTCTGAATGATCAAATACAAATGATATTTTCTAAGGGCTTCTTTTTCTATCAAGGCTCAGTAGGGAGGTTTTCTCTTTCACTTGCAAATGGAGATGATATTTTTCCCACTTGAGAAATCTCTTGCAAATGTGTGCTACACTGGGAGGGTATTCAACATTTGCCTCAAATTGGAAGCTAGGAAATTGTATCTTAAAGTTATTTTTTGAGAGAAGTAATCTGTTGTAAGCATATCAGATACTCTGTTCAAGATCTGACTCGCCTATTCACATCTTTGAGAGGACCTTCAGCTCTGAGACCAGCCCATTTCACAAACTACCCCTCTGTCTCCAATGTGAAGCCATAACTAAGAAAATCTGAATAAATTCTTGCCACATTAAGACTTAGAGACTCTAAATTCAACCCTATTTACACACCTTACAGTGAAAAACTGGTGTCCATCTTGGTAAAACAAGGAAGGAAGGACAACAGACCTGCCTTTGGAAATCTCAAGCAGAAAGATTTTTATTTGCAGCAGCTTAACTAGGTCAAAATTGGAGAGGAGAATAAGATGTTTTTATAATGATTGTGTAATATATTTTAGATGTAACTTATGTTAGTTATCTAAATAAAATAAAAATATTATCTAAATAAAAGCGAAGATTAAGAGTATATGACCTCTGACTCCAGACAAATCTCAAAATGAGATTAGCAAATGGAATAAATCATTTGAAGTCACTGGTATGATATGTCTATGAAATCCTATATTATTATGCACACACTTGTTACATTAAAATGTATTTTATTTGACAATTTTATTAAAATAATTATTACTACATTTAATTATATATTTTATCAATTATTATGTAGTAGGATTTTCATTAGCCTCTAAGTAGAAAAGATCCCAATTGTCATCTCCTGGCACACAACTAGTTATTGCATTTTTTTCTCCAAAGTTTTGGACTGTGAAGAATGTGCTGATTATAGTTAATCTACTTCAGGTAAGATATTTGAATGGCTCCCTGTAGCCTCTTTTGCCTTTGCTTCTGATGAGTCTATGTTAACAAAACAAAACAAAACAGAACAGAACAAAACAAGAATGTAAAGGAAGCTAGAGATTATCTCTTCATAGTGTGAAGTATGTAGTGTGAATGATATCCAGGTGAAATGTATTCCTGGCTGTGTCTTTGAACAACTTCAGTAACATGTGTACTTCAAGTACACAAAAACATTACTTTTTAATGAATCAATAATGAGTCTGCATTCTGCAATTCGTAATGAAATTACATTCTGCAATTCAAAACTTGACTAATTTTCTTCCTAGTTTGCCCATTTGATTTTCTTTCTGATTTTAGACAGTCGTAATTCCCTGAATCATGTATATCACTTGTTTGAATGGGGTAGAATCAGTGATGCTCTGCCTGAAACGTGGAAAGGCACAGACATACAAACCCTTGAATGAATGAGTCAGCCTGACTATTACCTTTAAGAACTGATAATCAGCCTATTTTAGATCATTAATGGTGGTGAGAAACACCTGGCTATGCAAATATATCTTCCTTCATTTGATTATGTTCTTTTCTCTTGCTGACTGAAATTGCCTTTTTACAATGTAGCAGAATAAACACATTTTCAAGTGATGGTGAAGAGCGGCAGACAAACTATACTGAATCTCTTCATAATAGCAACATTTTTGTATAAAATTTAAGGTCTTCTTAATGCGCTCTGAAGGAGCACTCTGCAGCCACCACAACAAAAAGGAACAGACATATTCTCAGCAGGGATGAAAGAGTAGACAGGGAATTATTCTAAATCCATCTGCAACATGATTACAAATTTTTTTTTTATTCAATTGAAGGTAAATGCACAGTTTTAGGTTTGGAAAAACATCAAGAAAAAAAGACAAAATAAGGGAGTATACAAATGTCAAGCAGGACTAGAGAATAAGACTTGTGTATTTATATACATACACATACATATATACATAAATCTATCTAAATCTATATCTGTGTCATCTATATCATCTGTAGCTGTATATATAAATAAAACACTAGAGGAGAAAAAGTAAATGGAAAAGTACATTAAAATATATCATGCCAAAAAAAAAGAACATAGGGAACCTGTTGTTTCATTAAAGAGTAAATTATACCAGAAAAAATTGCTTTCGGTTACATTGGTAACATCCTGGCACATTCCAGCAGTGTTGCCTTGGAGTTATGCTATTGCAATTCATGACGGAGGTTAGTTCTGTATTAATATACTATAATTTAGGGTATATTAAGAGTTAATATGAAACTTTTCAGTGACTGTAAAACAGAGGCAGTTTAAACTTTGTGAAAGAAAACAATCTTCTCTTTTGGAAGATATGTGAGTTGGTATGCTGCAGGCAGGAATAATAAAAAATCAGGTAAGAATATGATTTCCCTAAAATATTGGGGGACTCCTGGGCTCAAGGAGTCAATGAAATAAAAAGAAAATGATGCAATTTGGCAGTAGAATAAAAAGTGAAATTATACCAATTTATCTTGCAAAAAGCAAGAGAGGGGCGGTAAATGAAGGCATGAAATACAACGAACAAGAGTTCTGAGTAAAATTCTTTCACATTATTTTTCCCTAGGCTAAAAATAAAGAGCTAAATAAACACATTAAAATATTCATAATTCTCTTCCAAGGAAGAAAATAATCTTCATTTCAGAGATAAGGGAAATGAGGGGTGCAAAGCTCAACTTAAGGATGTAGGCAAGCCTTGGGATGTCTACCACCAAAAATTAGATTCTTCACCCTGTCAATATTGAAGTTCTTCTTGCAGCCTTCCAAGAAGCAACCCAAGCCTTATAGGGCTGAATCCAGCTAAGCCTTGCTGGATTTAAAAGAAGAGATTCTCTTCTAGGCCTTTGCACTCATCTAAAGGGCTTCATCCCTCAGACTTTCTTCAGATTAAATTAATGAATCAAGCTATGCACAAGCCATTACGGGAAGATACACTGCTGTCTCCTCATCTATTTTCCAGTGACTCGCTGGTTGCGAAACACTCAAGTTTAATTCTTGCCTGAACCTGCCTAATTTTATTTTCTAATTCCCAAGCTGTACAGTATCCTGAGAAAGGGTCTTTTTATTTCTCTTCAGCAAAACTATGTTACTTTACTTGAAATTGTTAAATATTTATTGGCCCAAAGCGGGAAAAGAGAGAGTATAATGGGTTGATCCTTTTACAGCCCTATAGTTAGGGCTCTGAAAACTAACAGGCGAAATTTGGATTCCTGTTTCTGTTCCTGATGACTATTTTGTTCATTTATGTTAAGTGTACTCTGGAATACACTTCACCATCTCCTTAGCAGTCTTAAAAATTCTTCTTGTATTTAATAAATAGGACTTTTTCCACCCTATTTTTTTCCCGAAGGGATCAATATATAATGTCTCAAAGAAACTTGCCTGGCTTTCTCAATTTTTCCAGTTACTTTCTGGAAGTAATTTTTCTTCAGGATTTCTCTCTCACTTTCAGCTGCTGTATGTTGCTCCCAGTAAACAATGGGAAAATTTTGCCTTCATGATTGATGTCCTCATGAACCAGAGCTAAGCCCCTGAAATTGGACTCTATGTGTCTATCTGATGGTTAATTAAGTTTATCCAGATGCATTTTATGATGGTACAGTCAACTAGAGAAAGTCAATATATCTGAGTTAACTTAGTATACTTACATATTTATTCCCTGGCTGCTAATTTGCTGCATATCAGTCAGGAAAAAGCCTTCTGCTAAGTCTCAATATACTATATCTTTTATTTTTACTTAAGCAAGTCATATTACAATAAGAATGTGACCTAATATATAAACTATTGATGTGGACAAAGTTCTATTCTTAACTTGGTTGTGTGCCATAATTTCCTTTTGCTTCAGTTTCTCTACTTTTAAAATAGAGAAAATGACAGAAATATTTTTTGCAAGGTGCTTCACCGTTAGGCTGCTTATAAAATTCTTCCTCTTCCACAGCAAAATGCAAAACTATTAACTTTAAAATTATTCTCAAAGCTTCATTTTACTTCATACTACATAGGTTGTTATCCCTGAAAAGCAAAGCTATGCTATTCTCAGTGTACAGACTTCAGCTATTTAAAGGTATCTGAGTATCTATACAAAACATAGAAAAAAAAAAAAAAGTGGTCCTTTGATTTTGGTAGGGAGCAATCTCAGCAGGAATAAGAGTCAGACATCCTCTACTGCATGTCACAGTTGTAACAACTTTTGAAGTAAGTTTATAATGGGTCTGAGGAAAAGCACATCCAAGACAACTCACTATATTTTTTCACTTTGGGCAAAGTTACTCTTGCAGAGTTGCCTGCTACAAAACCTTTCATTTGAAAATGTTCATTTAGAAATCCCCACGTCACACTTATCGATAGGAGAACCTTATTCATTGAGATGTACTAGCTCTTGCTTTCTTAGCAGTAATTATACAATGCTTGTTTTGTGCATCTTGGTCTAGCATAGGAGATGTGACAGAAAATGTAGGTAGTGACATTTTAGAGAAAGCAAGTTATCTCTTGCAGAACTCTTTTTTACCATCTTTAAACACATCAACCTTCATCGGCTTTAGGACTCAGCGTTGGAATAGTACTCATCAGGTTTCATTCTGTTGAAACCTTACATATATGAAATTTTGTGATTAGTGTTCAACAAGTTTGAAATATAGATGCAGGGAGTCGTAAATTTATGGCTGGAAGGGGCCTTGTAAAGATGTCTAATCCAACTCCTTGCCTCAAGCAGAGATCAATTACATCTAAACTATCCATCTATTCACAGGAATGTCTGTAACAGATACTGTACAACAGCTCCCACCAATCAAAAAAAAAAAAAAAAAAATTAAAACATAGCATTGTCTTCCAGGGACAGGAGTTAAATGATGGATATTTGAGAGCTTTGTTGTGCTAATGCTTATCGTGATTTAGATCAATAAATTTATCCGAAGGGAGTTGAAGCTGTATATCCTGCATGTTGTGCTGGGAGTTGGGACTGGGTAAGATGAACTGAAGAGTTCATTTCTACCACCTGTTACTGGTATGGTAATTTGATTTTCAGATAACTGTACTTACAAAATTTAAAAGCATACTATCTCACTATGTGCTTTAAGAATAACTTTGCTATCTTGGTCATATTAAGGATGCGTGCTGGTATTTCAAAAGAGCTTGAATATTTTAGAATCATTTAGGATCATAAAATCTAGCCAACTTTGCTTTCAGAAGTTATGTGCATACTTTAGAAAGGCATGTACAGATCTCTTCTATTCATAGAATTTATTATTGAAGATATATATATCCTGGTCCATTACCATAGGATTTGTGGGGATTGGCTAGAAACAAAATGTTATCTTAAAGTGAATACCATGTGTGTAGTATGCTGCATTTAGACCTTTGTGTATTTTCAGATACTTACTTGAATTTGAGTATAAAAATTAAAAGAATCTTTTATGACCCCAAAGAGAAACCTGTACCAGATACAATTTTTATTTGTGAACAATAGATTTCACAGGATTTTTCCAATATACTCTACATTTTCAAACCTTTTGCTTTAATAATGTTAGAATTTAAAGCATTCATTTTTAGTAATATTTTGGTGCTGCATCGAATTATGTACACTTGTAGTAAACAGCTGAACCAAAATGAAACAAGATTTATGTGCCTGAAAGCTGCACTGATCACCTGCCTTGATATTTCTCCATTTTTCATGTTGATATCATCCTTTCTTTGGAGTAGCTAAAATAAATATTCATGATACATTAACATTTCCTATTAAAGTATGAATAGATGAATCCATGAGAACAACAACATGCTTGTAGATGTGTTTCAAGAGTCAGATGAGTAACTTGATCTGTAGGAGTGCTGAACGAGTGAAATAGTGAGAATACAATTTTCAGGGCTTTTGACTATTTTGGGGAGTGTCTTTAGATTATATGGAGCTTGGAGTCTAGCCCAAACATTGGGAACACAGCTCTAGTCTGACCTATTGTGAAACTGTCTGAAGTAGCTTGCCCAACTAAGGAGTAACATAGCACTAGACTGTAAAAGGAAGATTATAGTACATGTTATATATCTATTTTAGTATAAGTCTGTTGATATTTATTGGTATCCATTCACTGGCTTCTCTTTTCTGTGCCACATATCTCCATGCATACAGACACGCTCACCAAAGCAAAGGATAGATAATGAAGAGGAAAAGTGCTTCTTTGGTATATTCAGAAGACATATTTTTTCTTCTCCACTACACCTTTTTCTGAAAATTTCAAATGAAATGAAAAAGTGGTTAAGAATAGGAAAAAAATGTCTTTGGGTAAATTTGTCAAGTACAGATGAAATTTGTCTTGGAAGGGATGTGTAAAAATGTGCGATTACTTTCACAGTGTGTACCTAATAGTACATTCTGAGCTTGAGATATGAACAAATTTAACATCAAACAAACAAAAACATCAAGTTTCACAAATGAAAAAATTCAAAATGAAAAAAGTTAATTTTACTCAGTGACAGTTTACTCTTTCAGTGACAGTTTCAGTCCAGTATAACTGGAAGTAGAAATAAACTCTGAAAAGATACATTTCAAAGCCATATATATTTCGCTAGCTAATCATTGTTTCTTGATCTTAACTCTCTTTCACACAAACAATTTTATTAGAAAGCAAATACAACTGTATGTTCTCTATTACCTTCAAAGTCTTTGCAGAAAGCTAAAGATGCTCCCAAATACTTAAGAAAATCCATCAAAATCATAAAGCATATCTAAGAAAATGTATGAATTTAAACTTTAGTTCAACTCTTGCTAAGGAATAATAAAAAACGATTTAAATGACTAGGGTATCCTAGGGTTAGTCATTAGGGTCATGCTTGTTTTTGTTCAATGAATTACAATGCCTTTCTGCTATATAATTTACTACAAGAGAGACCTAAAAGCTCCACAATGTATTTTGTTCTGTCCATCCTTAACTTCTAAGAATGCTAAGAAAGCTTGTAGGAGGCACAAGAGGACTCGGGTGCATCATGCATCAGGAAAATGAGCCATTGTCATCTCCCAATGATAAACCCCTTTTGCCAAAAAATAGAAGATGAAAGGCAAAAGTATTTAGTTAATATTTAGTAATTTAGTAGTTAGTATTTAGTAATTTAGTATTAATATCTTTATTGCTACAAGCATTCAATATTTCTTAGTCACTGAAAAGAGCTACTAAACCATTCCTCTCAGGCTCATGATTTGCTTCTAAGATGCTTTCCAAGGTTTAAAACACGTACACAGACTAGCTAAAGAAACTTTAGCTTAGTCTCTCTCACATTTCCCTAAGACTTCAGAAAATGCAGCAGTCCAGGCAGTGTTGATTCATTTGACTGTCACTCTGTCTTTCCACAATTACACAAGCATTGTATGTTCTTTAACAGCCATATCCTTCCCTGAGGAAAAGTTAACTTTGATTTTTTTCCACTTAGGTAGAAATACCCTTGCATAATTCAGCTTCTATTTATACAGCAGACCTTGGTCACATAATCATTAACCCTTAAAGGATAGTTCATTTTAGAATTAAAGAAATAGACATTCAAAGTTGTTTAGGCACCTTAAAAAATCATAAAGTTCTAATTTAAATGATGGAAGCTTGTAGAGCTTTGCAATTGGATCCAAAGTTAAGAAGGAATGTTTTAGAAGATGGGGTGTTATTCAGGCTCCTGATCTGTATACTTTAGCTAACTTGTAAATATTTAAAGGGTATTTAAGCTTTTTTTTTTTGAAGGCATTCTGCCTTCAAGCCACAGCTCCTCTTGATATTTATAGTATGCACTAAAAAGTTCAGGTAACACTTGTAAAACTTTTTTTTTTTTTTTTCTCTTCTAGGTTATTTCCTCCATTTTACAAAACAGTAGGGACACTCCAAGAATGACACATACTACAAAGTGACGCATTACCTTTTCCTTACATTTGATACTCTACGTAGCTAATTGCAGTCTTGCAAAAGAGAGGAGACATAGAATTGCTACAGCAGTATGATGAACTGTTATAAAGTACTGAACTTTATAACGATATGCAATAATTGTATGCTTACTACAAGGACTTGGCAACACTAATGTATGAAGGCTGAGATGAACTTCAAAATAATCCTATTCCAGAATTCATCCCAGGAGAGTTTTAAAATTGAGGGAGATTCATGGTAGAACAGACATTTTGAGAGGTGAAAGTGGAGAGCAATTCAAAAATTTAATCTTCCTCTTGAGTACAACAGCAATATACAGAAAATAAAGAGAAAAACTAACCACTGGACCTGTTCTGTCAGGCAGGTTACACCCACAATAATTCAGATCTAAACTCCATTCTATCATTCCTAGAAAAGGACATTACTTACATTTTAGTACCTTTTACAGGCTACCTGGGGTATTTTACAATGCATAATGGATAATTGATTAAAAGGATCCTTCCAAATACTTTCTGAGAAATATGCAATAGTTATCATAACAGAACACCCTTCAGGCATCAGTTTTAATAATACTTCGTGGTGGAACCCAACCACTTAAATAAAGTATTTTATCTCAAGTTTATATATTTTAAATATTTATGAAATTCACTACTCCATATGGTCCTTACCTATGAAGCATGATGCAAATATTTAATGAGAAAATGTGTACATATTTAAATAAAAATGGTATCTGTTTTTTCCTCCATGCAGAGCTAGATTACCCTACTGAATAAACTGCAGTGATTACAATGAGTCTAATCTCTGTTTTGTTGTTCATTTACTTTTCAATTTTTGCTGGGTTTTCCAGCACCTAACTATTATTAAAACAGCATTCTGTTTGAGAACAGTCTTCTAATACCCTAAAAATGCCATTCTTTTAGTATGTCTTTAGTATTTCTCAGGATATGGAATGAAACCACACTGTGCTTTTCTTCAGACAACAATATTTCTACAGGATCATAACTTTTCACACATTCTTAAAGGCAATCTAAACCAAACATTTTGTTTCTTAACAGTTTGTAGATGTACCCAAGAAAATATAGCTAATTAATTCCTCGTTAAACTCTGTGGTGGAGGGAAGGATATCTAATAGATAGAGAATGGAAAGGAGTTATTTTCATTCAGAAACGTAATTTTCTAACTGCATTTTTCAAAAGCTAGGGAGAAATGAGACAAGCTTATGGATGGACATTGGAAAGATACTGTAATAAAAGCAGAAGACAATGAGAGTGATTGTTTCATTCAGAAGAGGTGAAGAAATCTTTGAATTCAAAAAGATTTTACCTTGATCAAGAATCAACAAGATTTGAACTTGTAATGAAGTTTAAGAGAACTGCTCAGCTGCAGAAATGAATACAGGAAACATGATACAATCATAAGTAGTGATAAAGGAGATTAAAGTTTTCACTGTAACTACTTGAGAAGCTATTACAAAAAAAAAAAAAAAAAAGAGAAGTTGGACAGGGCAAACTACAAAACACAGTCACAGTTTCTTTCTAGCTCCCTGTATCTGATGTGTGGGGCCAAGAAACAAGTAGAAACACTGGTAGGAGGGGGCACAGTATATGACTGGAAGGAGCGTGGCCTGGTGCTTTCTCAGGCTTATCTCTTCACATAATCTTTCTTGAGAATAAATCCAAAAGCCTGTAAGCATCTAAAAAGAAAAACAGTAGATCTTGCAAGAGGGCAAAGGAAGAGCTTGAGAAGGTAGATAAAACAGAATGATCCCCTTCCTCTGAAAAGAAAGTACAGGGGCCTATTTTTGATAAATATATTTGCTCAAGTCAGTGAAACTCTGGAGAAAAAAAAGAAAGGGGAATAACTCCCCTCTGTTGCAGAGAAAATATTCTTCTCTTCACTTGCCCATAAACTGCAGAACACATTCATATCTCATAATCCCCTTTAACCACTTTACCTTACCTTTTAATTGCTTTTTGCAAAAATTAGTGCTTTTAAAGTTATTTAAAATGATCAACAATTCTTTTCAGAATTTCCTGCACTTTTCTGCTCTCTTTGCTGTTTTCATGCAGATGCATGGCCTTTGCAGCGAAGACTTCTCTACTTTGATTTTTGCTTGTTTGTTTGTTTTGTTTTGTAAAGAACTGAACATTTTCCTCAGTCAACATCTTAATTAATTAAATGTAATATAAATTACTCATGACTAACTCTCTCACAGATAAATCATTTGCACATAAACCAAAGGAATTGCTTAAAGAGAGTGAAATTTTATCTGGTCAATTGGAATTAGAGAGAAAATTACAAACTTTCCAAGCTCTTCTTGACATTGTTGACATATAATCTGTGTAAAAGATAGAATGATAAAATTCTAAAGGAAATAAAATACTGAGATATTTTTGACCTTTCCTTCATATAAATTTTTATATATTTGCTCTTTCCAGAAGATGTAATCTAAATGCAAGTAAAACTGAGTATTTTTTTTCAAAAATTGTTCCAGCTGTGAAGCTTTGCAGCCACATCATTGGAATTAACTTGTGATCTAAATGCTATTTTGCAGCTCAGCTATCTGCTACTAAATATTGGATGCCTCTCTGTGGAAACCATTTTATTACTTCTCTAAATATTTCATTCAAGACATCCATATGAAAACCGATTATGAGAGAGCATAAAAAGAGCATGAAAATATACACTGATCAAAAATTAGGCAGTAGGTCAACAAGCAGCCAAAATTTACGACCTTCTTGAAACCACAATGTTTTTGGAAAAACACAATTATTATGGAAAAAAATGCAGTGAAGTTAGTAATTAAAGGTACTTATCTCCATGGCAAGGAAAGCCAGCATATATGACAGTCACATTTTGAATTTAGCCTTTTGGAAACAACAGACCTTATACTGGCCCACATCTTTCAGAGGCATGGGCACTTTGCATGACAGTATTTCCTCTGTAGGGATAGCATAATACTCTGGAGGCAAGAGTGTCAGTGAAGACACCCCTTGAATCAGTTGACTAATTTACTGGCAAACTAAATGGAAAGCAGTACAGGTAGCTATGCTGCCTCCAGCTGCAGGGTGAGAGCGATAGACACCTGCATGGTGCTGCTCTGTGCAGTGTACACACATCCAGAATGTTGTCTTCCATATTTCACTCTCTTATGGAACATCCTCAGAGTGCACCATCTAACTATTCTGGCTCTGTTCTATTCAGGCAGTTAAAATCAGCAGGTAGCAGGTGCTTGTCCATCCATATAAATTTAATTAATTTAAACAGCATGTACTCTGAGGTAGAATTCTAGATTGCCTAGGACAGTGTTTTTACAAAGAAAATGCATTATCCCTCTGCAAGAGGGAATAAGGGAAATCAAAGACTAGGAAGGAAAAGAAGTTTTCATTCCCAAGTATGTTCAAAGCCAAACCTCTTTTCACATTCCACATTCTCAGAGAAGTCTGCTTTAGCTTGTTGCTGTTCTTGTTGATGTCTTGTCTGTAAATATACACTAGCTTCTTAGTGAGACTCTTCCATGGTCAGTTAGGGTCATTGCACTAATTAAGACTATTTGCACACAGAAGATAACAAAGAATTAGAGTGCTGGGTACTAATTAACAGCTTTTGCTTACACTACAACTTCTGCATGCAAAATCTCACAAACTGAGCATTTGCTCCTCTCATATACAGATACAAATTAAAAGGAAACATTGACTGTTTCTTGGTATTTTTATGAAGTTTAAACAGTAGTGGGATGAGCATTTTCTACCAGAATATCTTACAGACCTCAAACTCAGGCTAGGCTTATCTATACCTTTTCCATTCCCTTTTCATTTGATCAAGAATTAGCTAACCAACTAATTATTTCTCTGTCATCTGAACTTCTATACTGTGTGTATAGTTACTTGGCAAAGGAAAATGTAACTTTGCCACCTGAAAAAAGATGACTAGTACAACACTGTGTAAGTTTAGATGCAATGGATGTAGCAAGTCTGCTATACATTGGCCTGAAAATTTTGCCTATAAAATACAGATGAAGAATTGCATCTGCTTCAGACAACTGCAGTAAACAAGCACCATATTTTTTGATGCATATTGGATGCATTCATTATCTAACTAATTGGATTTCATCTGAGTTAGATATCTGCAAGTGTAAATGAGATGGTTAAATCACACTCAAAGATTTTAAGTATTGTATTACACAGGCTAGTTGTGATCTACTTTTTGATTCTTTCTCTGCATCACCAGCAACAACAGCAATAATAATTAAAAAAAGCATATAACAACAACATAATAATAATCTAGACAGGAATAATTCATTGATGTTGTCTGTGTGGCTAATTGTGAGAACATAAAATAAATATTTCTTCTAGCATACCTGCCAGCAATATTTATTTGCTTCTGAAACTGTGAACACACTTTGGATCTGTGAACAGTAGTTGCCGTGGAGAATGTTTTACGTAAACATTGGAGGAAATTGCTCTGTGGCTTTAAAATGGACCTAACCTTTCTGCATTGTAAAACAGATGGGTCAGTAATAGAGCGCTGTCTGGATTTTGTTCTACACATTATTTTTATTGAAAGCTTACGAAGTCTGGGATGTCATTCTATTACATGTGCCTTGTTTAAAATGAGAGTTTACTCCATACAAAATTTGGGAGATTTAGGTTCTGTATTTGATTTCTTATAGACCACAGATAGGGGGCAATGTGTTTGTTCTGTGAAATTTTGGCAGCTACAAACCATCTGATTATTTGCTGTGTTTAACAAGTATTCAGTATTAATTTTCAGCATATTTCTTGCTATCAAAATAAAAGCATTTTAAAAGTTTATTAATTAAACTTTTTATCCTTTGTGTAAAAGCAAAGAGATTATAAAGCATGAGAAAACCCACTGAATAATAACTATGAACATTTTATGAATATTTTACAGGTCACTGTCACTGAAAGCACTGTAGCAGCAGGTTATAAGTAGCCCATTAACATACATTACAGTATCTCTGAGCTAGCTATTAACCCTTTCTTGCATGTGTTTATATTCACAGAGTAGCAAGTGTGGTCCAAAGGGCTAATTCAAGATTACTTGTTTCCTTTTCCTTTTCCTTTATAGGTATGCTGGAACAGATCAAGACTTGACCTTTGGGAAAAGCAGAAATATTCCCAGAGCTTTTGATGAAATGTCACTCCCGTGTTAGTGGCTAGCTTCAAATATAGGGTAATAAGATAGGGTATAGGGTAGAGCTTCTCATGGCAACAACCTACCTGGAAGGAAACTTGTCACAAACAGGTCAAAGCAAAAAGAGGGCAATTTATGTACAGAACTCATGCTCACCAAGTTGGAAAAAAGAGTCTGCATACAGAGAACTGGTGCGTTTACAGGGGTCTCCTCTAAAGACAGGTAAGCAAACCTTCAGGATGCCAACATTTTCTGCAAATAGCTGGAAATGCTACTTGGTAGTATTTGTGGAAGTATAGTGGAAGGACTACCAAGTAGCTCCACTCCACTTGAGTAGACCACTCGAGTAGCTCCACTTTGGAAGATGACCTCATGAATTTACCCTATAGTGAATATGGCAGTAGGTATCCAACAGAGAAGCAGGTTGAGTCAGAGCCACCAGACATGAAAAGAATCCTTTGGGGCATTCAAAATAACACAGGAATGAGGATCTGAAGCATAGTATAGAGTTAAGCTATATATATTGGATGTTACCCATCTACATTACATTTCATTATATTGATTCAATTGCAAGCCACCTCTGATTTCCAGTTGGATAGAAATATTTTCAATGTTGTTATTGTTCACCATCTAAATTAAATTCCTAGTTTGCAACTTTTTCTACTCATTGATTTTTTTTCTGTTATGACAAATCAATGACAGGCAACATTACATTTTCGTCTGCTACAAAAACAGATTTCTTTCCAGGAGGCTCTTTATCCCTTGGATTAGGGCTCTTTCTGTTACAAATTACCCCTTCTAGCAAGCTGCAGTGGGTACTCTATATTCATAGGACAAAACGCTTCCTCATTTTAGCAAAACCTAATTCAGGTTTTACCTATCTCATAAGATGGATAACTTTCTCAGGGTTCCCTGGTCTAAATAGTTAGGTGCCAACAGTCAGCCTTTTGACTGCCTTTTGAGCAGGTCTCCCCTCACCTTTCTACACAGCCAGTCTGCAAGAGAAGCCACAGGACACCTAAGCACATGAGCTCCCGTGTCTGAGCACACAACGCCTCATCATGCTGTCAGCATCCCTGCACAAGCTTTGGGCATGGGGGGGGCTGGCTGAAGGGAAATCATGCCATGCCCAGCAAGCTCAGTAGCTTCTTTTTTCAGTGTGATATACACATAGGAAGTAACATGGCTATCCTAATGTTTCCCAAAGGAAAGACAAAAGCAATCTGATATTTTTCGGCAATCTCCTCGTATTTGCTTCCCATTATCTGGTATAGATTCTATACATGTCTGTGTCTATGGGAGAGAAACACTTTGACACAACATAGAGTCAAGAGGAACATTTTGAGTATATCAGACTTTTGTTTAGAGTTCAGTCTTGCGTTTGCATATGAAAGTGCTTTAGGTTGTAATGATTATCTCCAGAAATAAGCTAACAGCTCCTGAGAAAGCACCCTTTCCAACTTGCAGTCTTGGTTTGCCATGCAAAGTAACCATATTGGTCAAGGTAACCTGGTAACCTCTGTAGGTCTAATGCTGGTTTTGGCTTATCTTATAATTTTTCAGACAAATAAAGAAGCATAAAATGGACTGTGGGGTGCTAATTGCATTGCCTAGCTCATGGGATAGTACTAATTTCTTGTGTTACATAGTAAAACCTATTTGCATTTAATGTGTTGTCTGTTTTGTTCAGCTGTCACGCTAAGTGAATGCTGCTTATTAAAATATACATATCTGTGTGGTCATGAATAACAGTAAAAACATGTTAATTTAGAATATATAAATAATGCACATTTCCTTAATTAAGATATATATTTCCTCCCATGGGAAATAGCAGTTTACAAACTAAGTCACAAAGAAAAATACTGGATTTGAAAAGGCTTTTTATGAAGGTGAATACACAGCTATCACTAACTTGCATGATTGTTGTTTTTAAAATAGGGTTTCTTTCTTCAGTGTGAAGAGAAAATGCAAATTTATAAGCTGAAAAAAAAATCATGATTTCTCTTTCACATCCTTATAACATCATGAGCAAGTCGGTTAGCTTGGCTTTGTTTTCACCCTGTAAAAGGCAGCTTCTTCTTGCTTTATTTTCAGATTGGTCTGGCAAAGAGCATGAGCTGCGTAGCAATGAACTGAGAGCTTCTGGAATTTGGGCAGAAACATACTAGCCAGATAGGTTCATCCTCTATCTGCCTATATGGAAAGTATTAAATCTTTTCAATTTAAGCTACATACATTCTGTCATGTTACTGAAAGACCTTATGCCAAATAATGTCACCTGAAATATGCTACTCATAAATTAGAGGAAAAGTGTCATTCAGGGTTAAAGTAGAGGAAAAGACTTCTGAAACCAGTTTAATAAATTGATGTGAACGTATAGAGACAAATATTTGCAATCAGGAATTTGTGATAAACTTGCAAAAGCAGACTCTTCAGAGATAGTGCTATTCACCCATTTTCTCAGTTAAGGAGATGCTTCTGGACTTCTGTAAACTTTCTGAATTTCTACCACTGAACCACCTATTATGAGAAAAACTAAGGATATATAACTGTGGAACTCACAGTTGTGAAGAAAATGAAGGAATCTGTCTATTCAGACATGAAAGAGCCTTGCAAACACAGACATAAGTATAGGAAGAATTTGCTAAGTAAATTCAGGTAATTGTAGCAGTAGGTACACTAGAAAAGAGCTTTTCCAAAGCTGGAAGCATCCATTCTTCTCAATCAAACCACCCTAATAAGTATTCTTATCTTTAGTATATTTAGCAATAATCTCCAAGCTGTTTTTGCCTAGCCAGGCAAGCCTAACCAGACTGTTCTCCACTGGTGTTGGTCACTGCTGCCTGGGAGTTAGTCTTTAATCTCTTTTGTGTCCCTGTATCTTAAATTTTCAGGCTTTAAGGAAGCTTAAGGTCTGCTCTTGGATAATTCTTATTGTACAGACACCTTGCTTTTGACCCTGCTAAGAAATTGTCCCATTGCCTCATGTGGGCATTTCTCTATTTCTGCTCAGGGCAGCTCAAGAACCCTTTCTTAGCAGCAAATATGCAGCTCCTCAGGAATCACATAACAGGTGAGAGGAAAGAGGCAGAAACAAATGCAGCTATGAAGTGCAGTGAGCAGACAACATGATGCCATTTATTACTTAAAAGATGAAGGGTAAGTACATGCACAGCATTATAAGAGGAACATATTTCCTGATCATTGTGTCCCACTCTGCCCCTTCTCCAAAATCTAATTTCTTTTCCTTCCATTCCCTCTGCTATTGGGAAGCTGTAGGAGTCACTTCTAATCAGTTGGGCAAAGTCGCCCTCCTTCCAAGGCATCCTTCAATTTCACCTGATTCTAATGGCTGGAGAAGACAAATGGATGCATGAGCTGTCTCTTTTTCTTTTT